>SJXQ01004095.1:0-11600 GCA_006408695.1 Aepyceros melampus | reverse complement strand
TGTAAATACATCTCTTGGTAGATGACAGGCACTATCCTAAGTGATTTAGAAATATTAGCTCATTTTTTTATTGTGGGACTGGAGGTAGAAAAGGGGTCTGCAAATGGGCACCACGGATCTTTTTGAGATGATGGGACTGACTAGATTGTAATAAATGGACAACTCCGTAAATTTACTAAAAATCATTGAATGATAAATTTAAAAGAGGTAAATATTGTTGTATGTAAATTAAACCTCACTCAAATTAAAAGTACAAATGAGAACTGACCTTTACTTCTCATACTAGCTTTGCAATGTAGATGCTGTTATTTTTCCCATTAAATTTTTTTTTTTAACTTATTTAGCTCCATGGGTCTTAGTTGCAGCACTCAGGATCTTTGATTTTCTCGGGATGCAGGATCTCTTCATTGTGGCATGCAAACTCTTAGTTGCAGCATGTGGGATCTAGTTCCTTGACTAGGGTTTGAACCTAGGCCCCTCACGTTGACAGTGTGGAGTCTTAGCCAATGGACACCAGGGAAGTCTCTATTTTTCCCATTTTAAAGTGAGAGAAGTGAAGCTCACAGGGAACTTAATGTCATATAGCTAGTTGGTAGCAGATCAGGATTCTGATCTTGCCAATTATCATAAGAGTCCATGCTTCTAAACACTACCCCATTCTTTTAAAAAAGTAGACTAAGGAAATAGCCAGAAAGATGGAGCACCATTCCGGGATTCTGTCTATCATCGTTACCAATAAATCTGTTACAAGCTGCATATTGTTTTGGTTTTCTTTTTTTTTTTCTTGATCTCTTTCTATCTTTTTTCAATTAAAGGATAATTGCTTTACAGACAGAGAAGGCAATGGCACCCCACTCCAGTACTCTTGCCTGGAGAATCCCATGGATGGAGGAGCCTGGTAGGCTGCAGTCTATGGGTTCGTTAAGAGTCGGACATGACTGAGCGACTTCACTTTCAGTTTTCACTTTCATGCATTGGAGAAGGAAATGGGAACCCACTCCAGTGTTCTTGCCTGGAGAATCCCAGGACGGGGGAGCCTGGTGGGCTGCCGTCTCTGGGGTCGCACAGACTCAGACACGACTGAAGCAACTTAGCAGCAGCAGCAGTATTTTCTTCTTAGTACATGTGTGCTTTTAAAGTGGAGAACAAGATTAAGTATCAGAAGAAGGCTTTGTTTGAGGCTTCTTTTCCATACCTCACTGGTATGCCTGTGAAATTGCCATAAAAACAAATACTGCAATTGCACACCTGCAGTTAAAAATAAACTAACAAATAAGAAACCCCTAAACACAACTAATTAAGGTTTTAGGTGTGTCTTTCAGATATATAAGGTTAATATTATCTCATCTTTTCCATTAGTAGAAATTTGAATTAAGAGTTTTATGTCTACTAAGAAACCTACACCCATTAGATAGTGAAAATAGTTAACTATATTAAAGTATTTCCTAAGAATTTTTTCAGAGGGGCAAAACCTTAAAACTGGGCAAAAACCTTAAAACTAAGCAAAAATCAAGAATTATTTTTCTTCATTATCAGTTCTTAAAGCTTTAGAATTATAACTATAGGATTGGAGAAAATAGGAACTGAAATATATAAATTTGCTGTGAATTTTTTTGGACATTAGCTTGAGGCAGCCAGCCTGAACAGCAAACAATGTGACAAGTTTCAAGAAGTGGAAACAGTGCTTCTAACCCATCATTTAAATACTTATTTTACAAAACCTTCAAGGGTTTTTTGTTGTTGTTGTTTCTGAATTTATCCTTCATAGAAATTAAAGAGCCCTTCTCCATGTAGGAAAAAAGGATGTTTTGCATTTTAACAAAAGTAATGTTAAATTTAGGAGAAGTTTACTATTTGTTTATAGGTACCATCTATTTTTAAGCCTGGAAAATTCTACTCACTTAAACTAGAAAATCTTATTCTGAAATTGTGGCAGTAGTAAAATCCTTAGGGTTTCTCTCCCTTAGCCTCTTTCATTCCAATGATCTGAAACACCTGATTTTGTAAATTTTGTGATTAAAGTATCATAGTCATGCCAAGGTAAACCACAGTGTTAAAACACAAGTTAAAATCTTAACCTGTTAACCTGTCTTCCAGTCTGAGAAATCCATAACCTAGGTAAGACCTGGATATTCACAGAGTAAATAAAAGTACATTTGAGTGCAGGACTGAAAGAAAAATTTCCTATTACACATAAGACAAACTTATTTATCAAAATAATAGAGCAATTGTAGAACCCTTTGCTTTCTATCAAATATCTTTTATGATTAAGACAAAATCTCTGACATATCAATTGCCAAAATTTTTCAGTTTTCTTAAAGTTCTATGCCATTTCTCTTGAAGTCATCATAAAGCTTTATTTTCATCAAGATGGAATGAAATGCTACAACTGATGCATTGGAGACAGATGTTCTCCTGTTTAGAGTTTTTAAGAAAAAAAAATAGTTTGTCCCATTGGGTGGTTGGCTGAGTGAGCAAAGACTTGGTCCCCGGGCATCCCGAAGTGAGCACAGAACACCAGAGAGGGGCCATTTCTAGATCCTACTTTTCATGCTTCAGGCACTGAAGTGAAAGGGAAAGTGGAGAGAGAGGTACAGTGCTCCCTGCCTCACCCCACCTGCAAACTTCTTTCAGCCAGAGCTCTTGCTCTTTGTACCAGAGATCTCAAGGACCTCATTTTCTTCCCTTTTTCTAAGTTACCTCTAAGCAGTGTTACAAGGTGTTAGTTACTCCCAGTCCCAAAAATACATAATCAAAAGTGAAAGTAAAAGGAAAGTCGCTCAGTCATGTCTGACTCTTTGCAACCCCATGGACTGTAGCCTATCAGGCTCTTCTGTCCATGGATTTTCCAGGCAAGAGTGCTGGAGTGGATTGCCATTTCCTTCTCCAGGGGATCTTCTGAACCCAGGAATCGAACTTGGGTCTCCCTCATTGCAGGCAGATGCTTTACCGTCTGAGCCACCAGGGAAGAAACAGATCTAAATTTCCTTATTTCTACTGTGTCTGCAAACCTCAACATGTTCTAGGTGTCATTCTCTGGAGACTAGACTCCTGTACCTCTTCCTCTTCTCTTCCTGAGACAGTGCACAGCTGTTTTCCCCGAGGGTAGACAAGAATCANTACTACCCAAAGCAATCTACAGATTCAATGCAATTCCTATCAAGATACCAGCAGTGTTTTTCACAGAGCTAGAACAAATAATTTCACAATTTGTATGGAAACACAAAAAACCTCGAATAGCCAAAGCCATCTTGAGAAAGAAGAATGGAACTGGAGGAATCAACCTGCCTGACTTCAGGCTTTACTACAAAGCCACAGTCATCAAGACAGTATGGTACTGGCACAAAGACAGAAATATAGATCAATGGAACAAAATAGAAAGCCCAGAGATAAATCCACACACCTATGGACAGCTTATCTTCAAAAAGGAGGCAAGAATATACAGTGGATTAAAGACAATCTTTTTAACAAGTGGTGCTGGGAAAACTGGTCAACCACTTGTAAAAGAATGAAATTAGATCACTTTCTAACACCATACACAAAAACAAACTCAAAATGGATTAGAGATTTTTTAAGTAGGACCTTAGTAGGATACCATCAGTTTCAGTCCTAGAATCCCTCATGATCCATTATCTACTTCCAAAGACATGTCAAATTTCATTATTATCACTCTCACTCTGGGGATTATTACAGGTACCACACCACTCTACTTGGCTAAGAAACTGCTGCTAATTTGTCCTCGATAAACCTGAGCTACAATGTAACTGATAGTATTATCCTATTCTGAAGATGGTAGCCACCGTTGTTTTTTTCAAAGGTGCTGCACCTATCCTCACCAATGAATTTCTTCATGTCTAGAAGTATTTTTTTTTTCAGTTAATTTTTTTGAAGGATAATTGGTTTACAGAATTTTGCTGTTTTCTGTCAAACATCAACATGAATCAACCATAAGTATACATAAATTCCATCTCTTTTGAGCTTCTCTCCCATCTCCCTCTCACACCCCACCCCCCTAGAATGGGAGAAAATAATAGCATCAATCAATCTAGGTTGATACAGAGCCCCTGTTGACTTTCTTAGCCATACAGCAAATTCCCATTGGCTCTCTATCTTGCATATGGTAATGTAAGTTTCCATGTTACTCTTTCCATGCGTCTCACCCTCTCCTCCCCTCTCTCCATGTCCATAAGTCTATTCTCTATGTCTGCTTCTCCACTGCTGCCCTGTAAGGAAATGTTTCAGGATCATTTTTCTAGATTCCATATATATGCGTTCAGTTCAGTTCAGTCACTCAGTCGTGTCCGACTCTTTGCGACCCCATGAATCGCAGCACGCCAGGCCTCCCTGTCCATCACCAACTCCTGGAATTCACTCAGACTCATGTCCATTGAGTCCATGATGCCATCCAGCCATCTCATCCTTGGTCGTCCCCTTCTCCTCCTGCCCCAATCCCTCCCAGCATCAGAGTCTTTTCCAATGAGTCAACTCTTCGCATGAGGTCGCCAAAGTACTGGAGTTTCAGCTTTAGCATCATTCCTTCAAAGAAATCCCAGGGCTGATCTCCTTCAGAATGGACTGGTTGGATCTCCTTGCAGTCCAAGGGACTCTCAAGAGTCTTCTCCAACACCACAGTTCAAAAGCATCAATTCTTCAGCGCTCATCATTAAAATACAATATTTAACTTTCTCTTTCTGACTGACTTCACTCTGTATAATAGGTTCTAGGTTCATCCACCTCATTAGAACTGACTCAAATGTGTCCCTTTTTATGGCTGAGTAATACTCCATTGTGTATATGTACCACATCTTCTTTATCCACTCATCTCTTGATGGACATCTAGGTTGCTTCTATGTTCTAGCTTTTGTAAATAGTGCTGCAACGAACAATGGGATACATATGTCATTTTCAATTTTGGTTTCCTCAGGGTATATGCCTAGGAATGGGATTGCTGGGTCATATGGTGGTTTTATTCATAGTTTTTTATGCAATCTCCATGCTGTCTTCCACAGTGGCTGTATCAATTTACATTCCCATAACAGTGCAAGAGTGTTCCCTTTTCTCCACACCCTCTCCAGCATTTATAGTTTGTAGAATTTTTGATGATGGCCATTCTGACTAGTGTGAGGTGATATCTCATTGTAGTTTTGATTTGCATTTCTCTAGTAATGAGCAATGTTGAACATCTTTTCATGTGTTTGTTAGCCATCTATATGTCTTCTTTGGAGAAATGTCTGTTTAGGTCTTTTCCCCACTTTTTGAATGGGTTGTTTGCTTTTCTGGTATTGAGTTGTATGAGCTGCTTGTATATTTTGGAAATTAATCCTTTGTCAGTTGTTTCATTTGCTATTATTTTCTCCCATTCTGAGGGTTATCTTTGCACCTTGCTTATAGTTTCCTTTGCTGTGCAAAAGATTTTAAGTTTAATCAGGTCTCACTTGTTTACTTTTGTTTTTATTTCCATTAGTTTAGAGGTGGGTCATAGAGGATCTTGCTTTGATTTATGTCATCAACTATTCTGCCTATGCTTTCCTCTAGGAGTTTTATAGTTTCTGGTCTTACATTTAGGTCTTTAATCCATTTTGAGTTTATCTTTGTGTATGGTGTTAGGAAGTGTTCTAATTTCATTCTTTTACATGTAGCTGTCCAGTTTTCCAGTACCATTTATTGAAGAGGCTGTCTTTGCCCCATTGTATATTTTTGTCTCCTTTGTCAAAAATAAGGTACGCATAGGTGCATGGGTTTATTTCTGGGCTTTCTGTCTTGTTCCAGTGATCTATATTTCTGTTTTTGTGCCAGTACCACACTGTCTTGATGACTGTAGCTTTGTAGTATAATCTGAAGTCAGGAAGGCTGATTCCTCCAGCTGCATTCTTCTTTCTCAAGACTGCTTTGGCTATTCAGGGTCTTTTGTGTTCCCATATGAATTGTGAAATTTTTTGTTCTAGCTCTGTGAAAAATGTCATTGATAATTTGATAGGCATAATACTGAATCTGTAGATTGTGTTTGGTAGTACAGTCATTTTCACAATATTGATTCTTCCTACCCAGGAACATAGAATATCTCTTCATCTGTTTATGTCACCTTTGATTCTTTCATTACTGTCTTATAATTTTCTGTGCACAGTTCTTTTTTCTCCTTAGGTAAGTTTATTCCTAGATATTTAATTCTTTTTGGTGCAATGATAAATGGGATTGATTCCTTAATTGCTCTTTCTGATTTTTCATTGTTAATATATAGTAATTCAAGTTATTTCTGTGAATTGATTTTTTATCCTGCAATTTTCATAAATTCACCTATTAGCTCTAGTAACTTTCTGATACCATCTTTAGGGTTTTCTACGTTCAGTATCATGTCATCTGCAAACAGTGAGAGCTTTACTTCTTTTCCAATCTGGATTCCCTTTATTTCTTTTTCTTCTCCGATTGCTGTAGCTAAGGCTTCCAGAATTACGTTGAATAATAGCAGGGAAAGTGGACACCCTTGTCTTGTCCTGATCTTAGGTGTAATGCTTTCAGATTTTCACCATTGAGAATAATGTTTGTGTAGGCTTATCATATGTGGCCTTTACTATGTTGAGGTAGGTTCCTTCTATGCCCATTTTTTTTTAAAGTTTTAATCATAAATAAGTGCTAAATTTTGTCAAAGGCTTTTTATGCATCTATTGAGATTATCATATGCTTTTTATCTTTCAACTTGTTAATACAATATATCACATTGATTAATTTGTGTATATTGAAGAATTCTTGCATCCCTGGAATAAACTCAACTTGTTCATGGTGTATGAGCTTTTTGATATGTTGCTGAATTCTGTTTGCTAACATTTTGTTGGGGATTTTTGCATCTATCTTCATCAGTGATTTGGCCTGTAGTTTTCTTTTTTTGGATTGTCTTTGTCTGGTTTTGGTATCAGGGTGATGGTGGCCTCATAGAATTAGTTTGGAAGTGTTTCTTCCTCTGCAATTTTCTGAAAGAGTTTTAGAAGGATAAGCATTAGCTCTTCTCTAAATGTTTGATAGAATTCTCCTGTAAAGCCATCTGGACCTGGGCTTTTGTTTTTTGGAAGATTTTTGATCACAGCTTCAATTTCAGTGCTTGTAATTGGGTTGTTCATAATTTCTATTTCTTTCTAGTTCAGTCTTAGAAGATTGAATTTTCCAAGAATCTGTCCATTTCTTCCAGGTTATCCATTTTATTGCCAAATAGTTATTCATAATAGTCTGTTATAATCATTTGTATTTCTGCATCATCTGTTGTAACCTCTCCTTTTTTGTTTCTAATTTTGTTGATTTGATTCTTCTCTTTTTTCCTTGATGAGTCTGGCCAAAGGTCTGTCAATTTTGTATATCTTCTTGAAGAAACATCTTTTAGTTTTATTTAACTTTATTATTGTTTCTTTCATTTCTTTCTCATTCATTTCTGCTCAGATCTTTATATCTTTCCTTCTGCTAATTTTGGGGCTTTTTGGTTCTTCTGTTTCCAGCTGTTTTAGGTGTAAACTTAGGTTGTGTATTGATGTTTTTCTTATTTCTTGAGGTAGGATGGTATTGCTATAAACTTTCCTCTTAGAACTGTTTTTGCTGCATCCCATAGGTTTTGAGTTGTCATTTCTTTCTAGAAATTTTTTTATTTCACTTTTGATTTCTTCAGTAACCTATTGGTTATTTAGAAACATATTGTTTAATCTCCATGTGTTTGTGTTTCTTACAGGTATTTTTTATTGTAATTGATATCTAGTCTTATAGCACTGTGGTTGGAGAAGATGCCTGATACAATTTCAATATTCTTGAATTTACTGAGATTTGTTTTGTGACCCAAGATGTGATCTATCTTGGAGAATGTTCCATGTGCACTTGAGAAGAAGGTGTATTCTACATTTGTAGAATTTGTGCCAGTACCACACTGTCTTGATGACTGTAGCTGGAGATATCTATGAGATCCATCTCATCTAATGTATCATTTAAGACTTGTGTGTTCTTATTAATTTTCTGTTTTGATGATCTGTTCATTGGTGTGAGTGGGGTGTTAAAGTCTCCTATTATTATTGTGCTGCTGCTGCCAATTTCTCCTTTTATGTCTGTTAGTGTTTGTCTTATGTACTGAGGTGTTCCTATGTTGGTGCATAGATATTTACAATTGTTATATCTTCCTCTTGGATTGATCCTTTGATCATTATGTAGTGTCCTCCCTTATTTCTTGTAATCTATTTTAAGGTCTATTTTGTCTGATATGAGAATTGCTACTCCAGCTTTCTTTTGCTTTCCATTTGCATGGAATATATTTTTCCATCCTCTCACTTTCAGTCTATATGTGTCTTGAGGTCTGAAGTGGGTTTCATGTAGACAGCATATATATGGTCTCATTTTTCTATCCATTCAGCCAGTCTGTGTCTTTTGGTTAGAGCATTTAATGCATTAACATTTAAAGTAATTATTGATATATATGTTTCTATTGCCATTTTCTTAATTGTTCAGGGTTGATTTTGTAGATTTTTTTTTTTTTTTTACTATTTAAGTCTGTTTAACATTTGTTGCAAGCTGGTTTGGTGGTACTGAATTCTCTTAACTTTTGCTTGTCTGAAAAGCTTTTTATTTCTCCATCAATTTTGAATGAGATCCTTGCCAGGTACAATAATCTTCATTGTAGATTTTTTTCCCTTTCAGAACTTTAAATATTTCCTGCCATTCCCTTCTGGTCTGAAGAGTTTCTGTTGAAGATCAGCTGTTATGTATGGGGTTTTCCCTTGTATGTTACTTGTTGCTTTTCCTTTGCTGCTTTTAATATTCTTTCTTTCTGTTTAGTCTTTGCTAGTTTGATTACTATGTGTCTGGGCGTGCTTCTCCTTGGGTTTATCCTGTATGCAACTCTTTGAGCCTCTTGGGCTTGACTATTTCCTTTTCCATTTTGGGGAAATTTTCAACTATAATCTCTTCAAAAATTTTCTCATACCCTTTCTTTTTCTCTTCTTCTTCTGGGACTTCTATAATTCAAATGTTGGTGCTACTTGATATTGTACCAAAAGTCTCTCAGACTATCCTCTGTTCTTTTCCTTCTTTTTACTTTATTTTTGCTCTTCAGAAGTTATTTCCACTATTTTATCATCCAGCTCACTGATTCGTTCTTCTGCTTCAGATATTCTATTATTGACTCCTTCCAGAGTATTTTTAATTTCAGTAATTGTGTTATTTGTCTCTGCATGTCTATTCTCTAGTTCTTCTCCATCTTTGTTAATTTATTCTTGCATTTTCTCCATCTTGTTTTCCAGGTTTTTTTATCATCTTTACTATCATTATTCTGAATTCTTTTTCAAGTAGTTTGCCTGTTTCCTCTTCATTTATTTGGACTTCTGTGTTTAATTTTTTCCTTCATTTGTGTAGTATTTCTCTGCCTTCTCATTATTTTTTTTTAACTTATTGTGTTTGAGGTCTCCTTTTCCCAGGCTTCAAGGTTGAATTCTTTCTTTCTTCTGTTTTCTGCTCTCCTATGGTTGGTCCAGTGGTTTGTAAGCTTCATATAGGGTGAGATTTGTGCTGAGTTTTTGTTTATTTGTTTTTGTTTTTTTTCCTCTGATAGGCAAGGCTGGGTGAGTTCATAATCCTGTCTGCTGATGATTGGGTTTGTATTTTTGCTTTGTTTGTTGTTTAGATGAGGCGTCTTGAACAAGATGCTACTAGTGGTTGGGTGATGCTGGGTCTTGTATTCAAGTGGTTTCCTCTGTGTGAGGTCTCACTATCTGATACTCCCTGGGGTTAGTTCTCTGGTATTATAGGGTCTTAGAGTCAGTGCTCCCACTCCAAAGCCTCTGGGCTTGATTTCAGGACCTGAATGCCTCCACACAGCAACCATTCCCCATTTTCAGCCAGTCTCTGCCAACAGGAACATCACACGTGCAGTGCAAGTCAACAGCTGTGCTTTACCTCCCATATGACAGGCATTGGGCCTGGTTCTGCTCAAAGGAAGTGCTCACTTCACCTATAGTTGCAGGTCATATTTTCAATATCAGTGTTATTAGCCTTTGGTTTAATATATTTAAAATAAAAGTAGCAAAAAAAGGAGTGGTACTATAATCCTGGTGCCCATTATCTCATTTTAAACCTTCCCTGTACCTGGGATGCATAATCACCCAGGTGAGAAACAGAGGCTCAGAAAGATGAAGTGACTTGCCCAAGATCACCTAGCCAGTGATTATCAATGTCTAGAAGTAGTTTCTACATCTTCTTAAGGAACAAAGTTGGGATATACCAAACCTCCCTAAATTTTTTGGCTTTCTTTCCACAAGACATCAATTTATTGAAATTATCTGGTAGTCTAGTGGTTAGGACTTGGCATTTTTCGCTGCCTTGGTTCCCTAAGTTCAATACCTGGTGGGGAGCTCCTGTAATCCACACCATGCAGCCAAAAAACAAACAACAACAAAAAAAAGATAACAATTTATTTCTGGCACTTTAGCTGCATCAGGCACATTCCATTTGATAAGTCCAGGTTTGAGGCTATCAGCCAAATAATGAATCAGAACCATTTCCAGGTGTTCAATTTAGTCCACTGAACCTATTTATTAAATCATTTTGCATTCATTCAAATATTTATTCAGTTTTCATTCAGTATATGACAATATTCTAGGCTTGGAAAGATGACAGCATTGAATAAAGCAAATAAAAGTAAATTAAATAAATAAAGTAAAAGTGCCTGGCATTCCAGAGTTTATATTTGTTGGGGACATTTCAGAGGAGAAACAAAAAACAGAAGTGTTTTTAAATACACAGTGCTTTAAGTGATGTTTAGATTGGGGCTCTAGAATGAAACAGAACAGACAAAAGGCAACTGGAAGCACTGGGGTGTGAAATTTTAAGTAGGGGGATGAGAGGAAGCAACTCAGAAAATGACCAAGAGCAAAGTCTTAAAGGACATGAGAAATAGGTGGTGGAAATATGAGAGAGGAGAGCAGGCCAGGCAGAGGCCACAACAAGTACAAAGCCGCCAAGGCTTATATAGGAACAGAGGAGTTACTCCACTCTGTATAATGAGCTCTAGGTTCAACCACCTCACTAGAACTGACTCAAATTCATTCCTTTTTATGGCTGAGTAATATGCCATAAAGACATAGAGGAAAAGAACAGAAGGAGAAAGACTAGAGATCTCTTCAATAAAATTAGAGATACCAAGGGAACATTTCGTGCAAAGATGGGCTCCATAAAGGACAGAAATGGTCTGGACCTAACAGAGGCAGAAGATATTAAGAAGAGGTGGCAAGAATACATGGAAGAACTGTACAAAAAAGATCTTCACGACCCAGATAATCATGATGATGTGATGACTAATCTAGAACCAGACATCTTGGAATGTGAAGTCAAGTGGGCCTTAGAAAGCATCACTATGAACAAAGCTAGTGGAGGTGATGGAATTCCAGTGGAGCTCTTTCAAATCCTGAAAGATGATACTGTAAAAGTGCTGCCCTCAATTTGCCAGCAAATCTGGAAAACTCAGCAGTGGCCACAGGACTGGAAAAGGTCAGTTTTCATTCCAATCCCAAAGAAAGGCAATGCCAAAGAATGCTCAAACTACTGCACAATTGCACTCATCTCACATGCTAGTAAAGTAATGC
>SJXQ01004093.1:24778-37171 GCA_006408695.1 Aepyceros melampus | reverse complement strand
CTGTTAGATCCATACCATTTCTGTCCTTTATCGAGCCCATCTTTGCGTGAAATGTTCCCTTGGTATCTCTAATTTTCTTGAAGAGATCTCTAGTCTTTCCCATTCTGTTCTTTCACTCTATTTCTTTGCATTGATCACTGAAGAAGGATTTCTTATCTCTTCTTGCTATTCTCTGCAATTCTGCATTCAGATGCTTATATCTTTCCTTTTCTCCTTTGCTTTTCACCTGTCTTCTTTTCACAGCTATTTGTTAGGCCTCCCCCGATAGTCATTTTGCTTGTTTGCATTTCTTTTCCATGGGGATGGTCTTAAATTGATATGCTTTCTCTATGTTGTCATTTGATAGCCAGAGTAAGTTATATGGATCTCTCTTATTCTTATTAATTTCTACATAAACTGTTCAAGGTTTGGATGCTTTTATTTCTAAATTATATAATCTCTATGCACCTGGGCCAAGTGAATCCCAGTACATCTGGGCCAAAATGAATCCCAGTGTCTCCAAGGTTATTAGACAGTTAGCAAAACACTTGTATCTATAACACCTGGTAGCAGTAAAATGTAAGCGCAGATTGAAATTAGAAATTAGTGAAGTCTTTAGCATCTTGAGGATTTTGGCAACAATAAAAGTAACTACAAAGTAACACAAAGTTTTCGAACAGCTAATTTTGCTTCAGCAGAGCTACTGAAAATGTACATACAAAAATAAGTACAAATTAGACTTAACTTTCTCTGGTCTCCCTGTTTGCTGAATTTTGCTTAAATGAGTTAAAGCAGGGTGAACAAACTGACATAATCAAATGTAGGAAATACATACCTCCTTTTTAAATTTTAAGATAAGCAAAGAATCTTGAAGACCCAGCTCTGGGAGGTAAAGTAGATATGGAAAGAACATTTCAAAATTCCCATAGCCTAACACCAGAAGGGTCTCAAAGCAGAGAGAAGCCAATTTAATTTTAACTTAATTGGATGAACTCCAAGAGTAATATATTGCAGACTGTATTGAAATTACTCTGGTGTTTGGCATTCACAACATATGTACTCAAGTTTCTCAGAAGGCGTTTGTTGCAAGCATTTTGCATGCAAATTCACCATAAATAGAGAAATATAAGCAATACCAAGTGTAGAATGTTGAACTTGATTGTTTGTATGCTTCTACTCAAGGACAAGTCTTTGAACAATGACCATACCAGATATTTATACTTACAAAATATAGAGAAATCACTTAATATTTTAAAGAACCATTCTATTTATCTAAAGAATATTTCTGTCCTGTATTCTGCTTTCATTAACAGTTATAGGCCTTTTAGTATATTCTCCCAAATCTTTTCTTCTTCATTTTTTTCCAAATCCTGATTTCTCCTCTTACTTCCCCAGAAATTGCTCTAACAAACAATTTCAGCAATCACCACTATATTCCTATGCTTTGAAACCATTCATTCCATTTGGAGTTATTTTCTCATTTGTCTTCTATGACATTCATTACTCTAAGGTTTCTCTGCCTGCCTCAATTTTCCCCTTTTATTGTAACTCTCTAAATACAGTTTTTCTCCCTCTCCTTTTTGGTCACTCTATTATTGCCAAATACAGACTGAAATTGAAGAAAGTGAGGAAAACCACTAGATCATTCAGGGATGACCTAAATCAAATCCCTTATGACTATACAGTGGAAGTGAGAAATATATTTAAGGGACTAGATCTGATAGACAGAGTGCCTGATGAATGATGGATGGAGGTTCATGACATTGTACAGGAGACAGGAATCAAGACCATCCTCAAGAAAAAGAAATGCAAACAAGCAAAATGTCTGTCTGAGGAGGCTTTACAAACAGCTGTGAAAAGCAAAGGAGAAAAAGAAAGATATACCCATTTGAATGCAGAATTCTAAAGAATAATCAGGAGAGATAAGAAAGCCTTCTTCAGCATTCAGTGCAAAGAAATAGAGGAAAACAACATAATGGGAAAGACTAGAGATCTCTTCAAGAAAATTAGAGATACCAAGGGAAAATTTCATGCAAAGATGGACTCGATAAAGGACAGAAATGGTAAGGATCTAACAGAAGCAGAAGATATTAAGAAGAGTGGCAAGAATACAAAGAAGAACTGTAGAAAAAAGATCTTCATGACCCAGATAATCACAATGGTGTGATCACTCACCTACGGCCAGACATCCTAGAATGTGAAGTCAAGTGGGCCTTAGGAAGCATCACTACGAACAGAGCTAGTGGAAATGATGGAACTCCAGTTGGGCTGTTTCAAATCCTAAAAGATGATGCTGTGAAAGTGCTGTACTGAATATGCCAGCAAATTTGGAAAACTCAGCAGTGGCCACAGGACTGGAAAAGGTGAGGTTTCATTCCAGTCCCAAAGAAAGGCAATGCCAAAGAATGCTCAAACTACCGCACAATTGCACTCATCTCACACGCTAGTAAAGTAATGCTCAAAATTCTCCAAGCCAGGCTTCAGCAATATGTGAACCATGAACTTCCAGATGTTCAAACTGGTTTTAGAAAAGGTAGAGAAGCCAGAGATCAAATTGCCAATATTCGGTAGAGAAGCCAGAGATCACCGAAAAAGCAAGAGTTCCAGAAAAACATCTATTTCTGCTTTATTGACTATGCCAAAGCCTTTGACTGTGTGGATCCCAATAAACTGTGGAAAATTCTGAAAGAGATGGGAATACCAGACCACCCGACCTGCCTTTTGAGAAATCTGTATGCAGGTCAGGAAGCAACAGTTAGAACTGGACATGGAAGAGCAGGCTGAGACTAAATAGGAAATTAAGTTATATGCAGAGTACCTCATGAGAAATGCTGGGCTGGAGGAAGCATAAGCTGGAATCAAGATTGCCAGGAGAAATATCAATAACCTCAGATATGCAGATGACACCACCCTTATGGTAGAAAGTGAAGATAAACTAAAGAGCCTCTTGATGAAAGTGAAAGAAGAGAGTGAAAATGTTAGCTTAAAGCTCAACATTCAGAAAACTAAGTTCATGGCATCTGGTCCCATCACTTCATGGCAAATAGATGGGGAAACAGTAGAAACAGTGTCAGACTTTATTTTCTTCGGCTCCAAAATCACTGCAGATGGGAATTGCAGCCTGAAATTAAAAGACGCTTACCCCTTGGAAGGAAAGTTATGACTACCCTAGACAGCATATTAAAAAGCAGAGACATAACTTTGTCAACAAAAGTCTATCTAGTCAAGGCTATGGTTTTTCCTGTGTTCATGTATGGATGTGAGAGTTGGACTGTGAAGAAAGCTGAGTGCTGAAGAATTGATGCTTTTTAACTGTGGTGTTGGAGAAGACTCTTGAGAGTCCCTTGGACTGCAAGGAGATCTAACCAGTCCATCCTAAAGTCCTGGGTATTCACTGGAAGGACTGATGTTGAAGCTGAAACTCCAATACTGTGGCCACCTGATGCGAAGTGCTGACTCATTTGAAAAGTCCCTGATGCTGGTAAAGATTGAGGCCAGGAGGAGAAGGGACGAAAGAGGATGAGATGGTTGGATGGCATCACAGACTCAACGGACGTGGGTTTGGGTAAACTCCGGGAAGTGGTGACAGGGAGGCCTGGCGTGCTGCGGTTAATGGGTTCGTAAAGAGTCAGACACAACTGAGGAACTAAATGAACTGAACTGAAGTGTCATCTCTACTTATCAATCCAAAATATATAATCTCTCCCATAATGTCCTTGAGCTTTAAATTTTATTTTATTTTTTTAAAAGATTGAACATTTCAGACTGGAACATCACAGTCTTCTCTGAGAGGGTATGGTAATACTAACATTTATTTAGTATTATTTTTTTGTTTTGTTTTGTTTTTGTTTTTTACTTTATTTTACTTTACCATACTGTATTGGTTTTGCCATACATTGACATGAGCTTTAAATTTTAATATCCAACTGCCTGATGGACATGGTTACTGAGAATATCCTTACACATTTCTATATAAATACAGTTATGTTTGAACTGACCACCTTCTGTTTGAAATGTGTACATTGACTATATTTCTTTTTTTTTTTTCAGAATATGCTACAATATTCTCATGTAAAATAAAGAAGCTTTGAGGCTCCTTAGATTTCTCTCTTATCCTTATTTCTTATTATCCAAAAATTCTTTTCTTACCTCTTCCTATTCTAATCCTTTTTACCACCTCCATGTCTATTGAAACTACTCACTCTCTTGTAAACTTTCTGGAACAATTCTGATTGAGTTTTCCACCTTCTCTCCATTGTCCCCTTCAAATCCATATTTTGTAAAGCTGCTATTTGAGCCAAATGAAATGAAAAACAATTGCAACAAATGGCAGCAATGGTTCTCAAAGTAGGTCTACAGACCAGTAGGATCATAGTTAACTGGTAAATTGAGATGAAAATCTCATGCCTTATTCTAGAACCATTAAATCAGAAACCCTGGGATTTAGGGTCCAGAATCTTTTCTTTGCTGGTTCTCTATATTTGACTCTACAATACTTTCAAGTTTGAGAACCATTATTCTAAAACAAAATCTAGGACACATATGCATACTTTGCAGACTCTTGCTTTGTGCAACTACACTGTTTTTTGTTTTGTTTTGTTTTTATACCTGAAGTAGCCTTGCCATATTTACTCATTGAAATTTCCAAATTGAACCACTTAGACTTTTCAGATATCCTCACTTCTGCAACTTCTTTCCTTTCTCCAAACATCCTCCATCTTTCCGACTCCTTTAGTTTTTGGTGCATAGCCCTAAAATTTTTTGTCTCATATGTTCCATTAACCACAGTTTCCCCATCCTCTAAACTGCATCTCTCTGGGCAAATGATGGTGTGCTCTTTATTTTAGTATTGCCAAAGTTTAAGCCCACTGTTTACAAATGATAGTCTGTGATAAAATTCTTCAAAATATCATAGAAGAAAAATTTAATAAAAAACACCCTACAATCTGATACCTTACATTTTTACCCAGGAGGAAAATAAAAATGTATATGTATGTGTCTCTAAGATAAGTGTATGTACCTCTTTCTCCATTATCTCATGAAATTCAGTACACCAACTGAAAAAAAGTGCAATCTGACAGTTAAAAGTTATGTTTTATTCAGCAAACATTCTAAGGATTTCATGCCCAGGAGATGAGACACTCAAATCATTGTGAGGGGTTGCTCAAAGATGCGAGAGGGGAGGACATGTAGGAGCTTTTGCAACAAAGACCAAGTAGTTGGAACATCAAAAGATTACTGTTAATTAAAGAAAACCAGACATCTCAAGTTAAGAAATTTAGTGCTTATGGGAAGATGCAAGCGTGGGCTCACTGAAATCATCCCTTTGATATGCACCTCAGCTCTCTGGGGCCAGTATCCTATATTTTTTCATCTTGAGTTCCCTCAAGGCTCATCTTTCCAGGGCTTTAGTGTGATGGCCTGATGACTGCAACATCCTTTGTTTACTGTTAGGCAGTAATTTTTCATTCACAACTATCTTTACTTTAGTTTCATGCAACAAGATGAGATTTTCAGATTTTATTTTTTCACATTTGGGTTTAAACTTGAAACAACAAAATGGTAAAAACATATCTAAATAGATGAGGAAAAAAAGGAATACCAAATAAGTACATTAGCTACAATCTGACTTCTAAAGAAAGCAGTAGAAATCATTTCAAATCCAGCATTTCCACATGTTCTACTTGGTTCAACAGAGACCAGAGAAGATATTGGTATTGCAACATGTTTGAAAACTGAAGAAATGATTATCAAGAAGGAATAATTATGCATAAGAGAATGACTAAGTTTAACAAAGACAACTCTATAGAGTGGATAAAATGGTGAAGATCCAGAGAGTGCCTGGAGTGACCTGAGATGAGAAAGACTGCTCTTGTATTGGGAGTGGAACTAACAGAGAAATGGTAGGACAAGCCCTGGAAATTAACAAATTTGCACATATATTGCTGACAAGACAATAATAAACAAGTGTAGAGATTTTTACAATTTAATATGAGGAAAACACTTTAAAATGATCAAGAGATTTGAGTAGGCACTTAACAAGGAGAAAAATCTAAGTTGTCTGTGAACTAATGAAAATAGCCCAGTCTCAATAATAATAGGGAAATGTATATTAAAACATCAATGACGTATTACAACACACAACAGATAAGCAAAGACTAAGAAGTGTATTTTCTAGGGTGGGTTAGATATAGAGTGGCTAAAGCTCCCATTCCTTGCTGGAGAAGTGTAGGAATGGGGGAGGAAGTGGAAATGGTTAAAACCGGTTTGGAAAATATTCGGCACTTTCCAAAAGAGCTGAAAACTTGATAATAGTAACTCAGCAATTTTATCTTACACTTTTACCAAAAAATTTGCACTTATGTCCACAATAAATATTCACAGCAGCTTTATTTATAGTAGCTCAAAGTGAGAAAACCAAATGCTCATTAATAATAGATCTAAAAATATATATACCACTGAACTTATTTACAAAACAGAAAGAACTCACAGACATAGAGAACAACTTATGATTGCCAAAGGGGAAATGAAAAGGGAGGGATAAATTAAGAGGCTGATATTAAGAGGCTACATACTACAATATATAAAATAGATAAACTAAAAGGGCCTATTGTATTACTTAAGGAGCTACACTCGGTATTTTGTAATAACCTGTTGCTTTTGACACCAGGCTTGCTCTGCTCCCTGCATGTTAGGCCAATGAATCCAAAGATGAGGTGTTGAGGCAGGGAATATGCTTTTATTCAGAAAGCTGGCTGATCAAGAAGATGGTAGACTAACCATCTTGTCAGGGTCTAGGTTTGAGATTCTTTTATGGATCAGAGATGTGATAAGGGAGATAAGGAAACAGTAAAAAAGCCCATTAACTTGCGAATATCTCCTAGAATGGCAACTCTTAGGAAAGGGGTGTGTTAATTTCTTTCTTCTTGCCATCCATAGGTGGACAGGGTCCTGAACAAAGGTGCTTTGACTCAACAGACGGACAGAGGAGCAGGATTCCCGTAGGCAGGATATTATGTATGATTACAATAACATCAGTGGAAGAAAAAGGGTTAAAGTCAAAGAAACATCTAGTATGGAAGAGTCAATTTTGACTCTTCCCTTTGACACTGTAAATAACCTAAAACACACACACACACATACCTAGGCAATGTATTAAAAAGCAAAGACCACTTTACCTACAAAGGTCCACATAGTCAAAGCTTATAGTTTCCCGGTAGTTATGTACAGATGTGAGAGTTGGTCCATAAAGAAAGCTAAAAGTGAAAGTGTTAGATGCTCAGTCATGTCTGACTCTTTGCCACCCCATGAACTGTAGCTCCCCAGGCTCCTCTGCCCATGTGATTTTCCAGGCAAGAATACTGGAATGGGTTACCATTCCCTTCTCCAGGGGATATTCCCAACCCAAGTATCAAACCTAGGTCTCCTGCACTGTAGGCAGATTCTTTACCATCTGAGCCACAGGGAGAAAACTGAGTGCTGAAATACTGATACCTTCAAATTGTGGTGTTAGAGAAGACTCTTGAGAGTCCCTTGGACAGCAAGGAGATCAAACCAGTCAATCCTAAAGGAAATCAACCCTGAATATTCATTGGAAGGACTGTTGCTAAAGCTCCAGTACTTTTGCCACCTCATACAAAGAGCCAACTCACTGGAAAAGACTCTGATGCTGGGGAAGATTGAAAGTAGGAGAAGAGGGTGGTAGAGGATGAAATGCTTAGATAACATCACCAATTCAATGGATATAAATCTGAGAAAACTCTGGGAGATAGTAAAGGACAGGGAAGCCTGGCATGCTGCAGTCCATAGGGTTGCAAAGAGTTGGACACGAGTTAGCCACTGAACAACAAAAGCAACAACACAGATATATATAAACATATATATATACATATGTGCAATAAATATATCCTATATATATATATAAAACTTAATTGCTATATTGTATACCTGAAACTAACATGACATTGTAAATCAACTATACTTCAATATAAATAAATAAATAGAAATCTGGATCATCAAAATTAGCCCCAAACACTTCTTAATTCATAAGAAGCAAGCCAAATCCTTTCAATTAAAAAATTATCCAAAAATCTAAATACATTGTTAATTTCAAAATTGGAAAAAATATTATGTGAACTTCCTTGCAAATCATCATTCAATAAATAAATAAATTTAAGCTTGAAGAAAGATGAAAAGTACAAATAGGTCTATGATCAATGCACTTATCTCTCCCTCCAGTTGGTCTTATAATTACTTAAATTATAGGATGAAGCCTCTCCAATACTAAGGAAGATGAATTGCTGACAGGGTATGACATAGGTTAAAAAGACAAAAATTATCTGATTAGGATAATAAAGGAAAGTTGATAGTTTTTCTCCTGCTAATACACCTGAAAGAAAATTGACAGATTTTAGTTTCTGTCTTCCCACCTCCATTTCACCCAATAAGTGAAATGCAAAAGAAAATATATTACTAAAGTTTTATTTTCCCATTTATGATAAATCCATAAAATATTTATGCTTTCATTACAAAAGTAAGAAAATGAAAAAGCAAAGTTAAAATCTGAGCAAGAAAAATTCATTCTGTGGAGGCAGGTAAGAAGAATATTTTCTGATCAAACATTGAGCAGAAATTGTTCTATAACTGATCCTGGATCCTTGTTTTATGTTTGAGATAGTCATATTACATAGTTCTTGTATTAGTAAGGAGGTAATCTATATCGACAAAATGCCTCCTTTTATAACACTTAGTATATTTTAGAATCACCCTTCTTCTTGCATGAAATTGTTATTCAAGAGTAGATACAAGGCAAAAAAAAAAAAAAAACATGGAAAAAAGAAAAGCAATTTCACCTTAGTTGTTCTTTACAGGAAGCAATTAAAGATTTTTAAATCAATACACATAACAGCCACAGAGTAAAACCTCATTAATTGTGCAAAGATGGGGCAGTAATCATTATGAAAGGAGAAAAAGGAGAAAAGCTAGCGTTTCCTTCTAGAAAAAAATAATGGCTCCATCTAACATTTAAAGTTCAATTATCTGAAAATGAGTTTAGTTCTTTAATATACTATAGCAGCAGTTTGGAAGGGAAAAGCTATGTTTTTTAACTACTGCTTTCAGTGGGTTCTAAAAGTTGAGCTCTATCAAAGATTTAACAGCTTGAAATGTTAATAGATGAGAATACAATTGAAGTAAATACAATTTGTTTTTCCATCACAGATTTCACAGGGGAAGGTGCTTCAGAAACAATTATGCTGCAGCTTTCAAATAACAATAATGCAAGGTGGCAGACGGGACACCTGCTAAAGCTGCAAAGTCAAGATAAACTTTGGCACCCTGAAAAGATTAGCAGTAACATAAAGATGGCAGCTACTCTGGCAAGGAATTTACATGCTGTGTTTCTGTGTGTATATTATGTGCATATGGATGGGAAGACAGTTTCCTCTCAAATATTTATGGGCCCACAAGCATCCCAGTCAGCTTAAATTATGCATTTCTGCATATCCACTTTAAATAAACAGACATCAAGCAGCAACCCTTTCCTTAGGTATAAAATATTTCATATCCAGAATTAGGGAGCACCAGGCTATACATTAGCCAAGGCTTCCCCAGGCAAGCAGGGGTATTTTTATAAAGAGAAATGACTCTAACCCCAGACTCCTGAAGTCCTTGGTACTGAAACATGTAAGGTCCAGGATATACCCATTGTTAGAATTAAATGTGCACTATTTCCCCCGCTTTGGATCAGAAAGAGCAGTTTGACTTGTCAAGCTTCATCATAAGGAAGCTGACTTATCCAGTGATCTCACGTATCATACTTTCCATAGTTTCCAATAATCTAACTTCAGACAATTTAAGACAAAATGCACAAAGTAAGAACTTTATGATGACATGTCTGTGTATATACACCATTCTCATGAATTAAAATATTTTCTTTCAAAATAATGAGTTTGAACTATCATGATGAAATTACAAGGATTAAAATTCTTATCTACTAGAGTACAGCTTTCCTTATTAATAAAAATATGTGTTTCCTTCAGTATAGTGCCATGTCAATATCAAATAGATAACCAAAATGCATTTTTGTATAAGTTACACGTATTTTGTGCATGCTAAATCACTTCAGTCATGCCCAGCTCTTTGTGACCCCATGGGCCGTAGTCACCCAGGCTCCTCTGTCCATGGAATTCTCCAGGCAAAAATACTGGAGTGAGTGGCCATGCCCTCCTACAGTGGATCTTCCTGACCCAGGGATTGAATCTGTGTCTCTTATGTCCCTGCATTGGCAGGAGGGTTCTTTACCACTAACTTCACGTGGGAAGCCCAACTTAGGCATATACAAGTATATATATATATATTACACATGTGCTTTCATGTGTTATATTTGAATATCCCTCCATGTGCTGTGTGCTGTGCTGAGTCACTCAGTCATGCCCTACACTTTGTGACCCCATGGACGGTAGCCCAGGCTCCTCTGTCCATGGAATTATCCAGGCAAGAATGCTGGAGTGGGTTGCCATGCCCTCCTCCAGGGGATCTTCCCAACCTGGGGATCGAACCCAGGTCTCCCACATTGCAGGTGTATCCTTTACCGTCTAAGCCACCAAGTAAGCCCATATGTTTATCATTTTGACATTGTTTGTTTTGAAGTGATTGCTACAGTTTTTGCCCATTTTACTACTCATTCCACTTTCTCCTATTGTAGAAATTTCAAAAAGTATATTCAAGAGATTAAAATAAGAAGTTATGCTTGGCTTCTTAGGATACTAGTAATAAGAATGAAATTTAATACTATACAAATAACCTTATGAGGCAGGCAGATTTAGGACGAACAGAGAGCACTACCAGGGGAGAGGTGTATATGATGGAGTGTAGTATTGATTAAATTTAAATGCTGGTGTTGTCCTTTATCCTCCATTTATCAAGTTTCCCCTTCACTGAAGGTGCAGACAATTTATTCAAAGTGTTGTCTAAGTCTGAACACTATCCTTCAACTAGCTACATACCTAATGGTCACACTGTAGAATGAACTACTCACGTACTTGCTCAGTTGCTTCAGTCATTTCCAACTCTTTCCCACCCTATGAAGGCAGATTTAGGACGAACAGAGAGCACTACCAGGGGAGAGGTGTATATGATGGAGTGTAGTATTGATTAAATTTAAATGCTGGTGTTGTCCTTTATCCTCCATTTATCAAGTTTCCCCTTCACTGAAGGTGCAGACAATTTATTCAAAGTGTTGTCTAAGTCTGAACACTATCCTTCAACTAGCTACATACCTAATGGTCACACTGTAGAATGAACTACTCACGTACTTGCTCAGTTGCTTCAGTCATTTCCAACTCTTTCCCACCCTATGGATGGTAGCCCACCAGGCTTCTCTGTCCATTGAATTATCCAGGCAAGAATACTGGAGTGAGTAGCCATTCCTTTCTCCAGGGGATCTTTCCTACCTGGAGGACTCAACCTGCCTCTCCTGCATTTCAGGTGGATTTTTTACCACTGAGCCACCAGGGAAGCTCATAGAATCAATTATACCCCATCAAAAGGTATGTTAAAATTCCTGCCTTTGGTACTTGTGAGTGTTAACTTTTTTTGGAAACAGGGTCTTTGCAGGTGCATTTAAGATATTAAGATGAGGTTATACTTGTCATATCCAAGGAGTAAGCGCCTTTTAATTTCATGGCTGCAGTCACCATCTGCAGTGATTTTGGAGCCCAAAAAAACAAAGTCTGACACTGTTTCTACTGTCTCCCCATCTATTTCCCATGAAGTGATGGGGCCAGATGCCATGATCTTCGTTTTCTGAATGTTGAGCTTCAAGCCAACTTTTCCACTCTCCTCTTTCACTTTCAACAAGAGGCTTTTTAGCTCCTCCTCACTTTCTGCCATAAGGGTGGTGTCATCTGCATATCTGAGATTATTGATATTTCTCCCAGCAATCTTGATTCCAGCTTGTGTTTCTTCCAGTCCAGCATTTCTCATGATGTACTCTGCATATAAGTTAAATAAGCAGGGTGACAATATACAGCCTTGACGTACTCCTTTTCCTATTTGGAACCAGTCTGTTGTTCCATGTCCAGTTCTAACTGTTGCTTCCTGACCTGCATACAGATTTCTCAAGAGGCAGGTCAGGTGGTCTGGTATTCCCATCTCTTTCAGAATTTTCCACAGTTTACTGTGATCCACACAGTCAAAGGCTTTGGCATAGTCAATAAAGCAGAAATAGATGTTTTTCTGGAACTCTCTTGCTTTTTCCATGATCCAGCGGATGTTGGCAATTTGATCTCTGGTTCCTCTGCCTTTTCTAAAACCAGCTTGAACATCAGGGAGTTCACGGTTCACATATTGCTGAAGTCTGGCTTGGAGAATTTTGAGCATTACTTTACTAGCATGTGAGATGAGTGCAATTGT
>SJXQ01004093.1:0-24161 GCA_006408695.1 Aepyceros melampus | reverse complement strand
AAGCTCAACATTCAGAAAACGAAGATCATGGCATCTGGCCCCATCACTTCATGGGAAATAGATGGGGAAACAGTAGAAACAGTGTCAGACTTTGTTTTTTTGGGCTCCAAAATCACTGCAGATGGTGACTGCAGCCATGAAATTAAAAGGCGCTTACTCCTTGGAAGAAAAGTTATGACCAACCTAGATAGTATATTCAAAAGCAGAGACATTACTTTGCCGACTAAGGTCCGTCTAGTCAAGGCTATGGTTTTTCCTGTGGTCATGTATGGATGTGAGAGTTGGACTGTGAAGAAGGCTGAGCACCGAAGAATTGATGCTTTTGAACTGTGGTGTTGGAGAAGACTCTTGAGAGTCCCTTGGACTGCAAGGAGATCCAACCAGTCCATTCTGAAGGAGATCAACCCTGGGATTTCTTTGGAAGGAATGATGCTAAAACTGAAGCTCCAGTACTTTGGGCACCTCATGCGAAGAGTTGACTCATTGGAAAAGACCCTGATGCTGGGAGGGATTGGGGGCAGGAGGAGAAGGGGACGACCGAGGATGAGATGGCTGGATGGCATCACAGACTCAATGGACGTGAGTCTGAGTGAACTCCGGGAGTTGGTGATGGACAGGGAGGCCTGGCGTGCTGCAATTCATGGGGTCGCAAAGAGTCGGACACGACTGCGCGACTGAGCTGAGCTGATACTTGTCATATACTGGTCATTCCTTTCTCCAGGGGATCTTGCTGAACCAGGGATTCAACCTGGGTCTCCTGCATTGTGGGCAGATTCTTTACTATCTGAGCCACCAGGGAAGCCCATACTAGTCATATTGGGCCCTTAATCAATAATATTATTATCTTTATGGGAAGAATAGAAGAGGCATAAAAAGACAGGAGTGCAGAGACACAGAAGGAAGACAATGTGAACACATGGGGAGAATGTCAGTGCACAATAGAGGCAGAGACAGGAATGATGCATCTACAGACAAATGTTGCCAAAAACAGCAGAAGCTGAGAGAAAGACATGAAATAGATGCTCTTCTAGAAACTTTAAAGAGAGAGCCAGGCTCTGACATTTGATTTGAAACTTCTAGCATTGGTACAGTGTATGAAATGTGAGTAATAAATTTATTTTGTTTCAAACCATTCAGCTTGTGGTAATTTGTCACAACTGCCATAGAGAATGAATGTGATAAAAATTCTAATATGTTAATACAACTCAAGTATTTTTTTAAATACCCTACAATTTTATCTATTGAAACCACAGAGATAATATATATGTCCCACATATTATTAGCCCATTTGTTGAATAGATATTGACTTAAAGCCTGGTGATATTTTGCTTGATAACCAAACACTTTTGAGATCATTAGGATAAAAGCAAGGTCACTCAGAGCACAGAAGGTGTGGAAGCAGGCTACTTGGGCAAGTTCAGAGGAAAAGTGATGAGATTATATTAGAAATGGGAGATGCAGAAAACCACCAGGACATCTATATCCTCATAGAAATTGTCACTGTGTATACAGCAGGGCAAGAAACACTTGGCAGTATTGATGGAACTAGAGGGCATAAGTCCTTGAATTAAGGGACTCATTGCCTTCTCTGTGATAAACTTACAGAAGATATTTTCAAGAATGTCCATGGCAAATGCATGTCAACTACAAACTGGCACCTGCTATCTACCTCTACAAGAATTAACTCATGTGCTGTTTGCAGCTGCTAATTTTCAACTACACCTGAAAGGAGTTCAGGGTGGAGAGCAGAAGTGAGACACTCTGTGCTCTGAAAACCTGGCAGGACAGTCTTCACATATTTAGATATTCTTAGGAGTTGATTTTATAGGCCAAATTATTTTATCTCTCATATCTAGAAAAAAACGTTGAAATCCTTCATGGTGATGACTGACTAGCAAAGTTTCACAAGACTAGTAGAAACCTTCTGAGAAAACATGTTCTTGATTGCACTTTTCCTCCTTCACCAAAATCACATCTGCACTGACCTTCCTTTCCTGCTTCTTTGGAACAGATTCTCAGAGCTATCTGAGGTGCTGTCTCCCAGGCTACAGTCCTCATTTTACCCCAAACAAAACTTAGCTTGGGACTCTCACACTGTGCATGGTTTAAGTCAACACATGTTGACAATATGTGACTAGCATTTTCTCCTGTCTTAATCTTGATGCTACAGTTCCATGAACCAATCTAAATCTTAAAGTAATACTCCAATTTATCCCTTTTCCCCTTAGTGTTGGAGGCTCTAGTGAATGACCTATTTCTAATGTTCTCAGTGGAAGAAAGTTGTAACACAAGAAACTCTCCTCTTTACTATTGCTGCATAACAAATCATCTCAAATTAAATGTTTATAACTTAGCTTGGGACTCTCACACTGTGCATGGTTTAAGTCAACACATGTTGACAATATGTGACTAGCATTTTCTCCTGTCTTAATCTTGATGCTACAGTTCCATGAACCAATCTAAATCTTAAAGTAATACTCCAGTTTATCCCTTTTCTCCTTAGTGTTGGAGGCTGTAGTGAATGACCTATTTCTAATGTTCTCAGTGGAAGAAAGTTGTAACACAAGAAACTCTCCTCTTTACTATTGCTGCATAACAAATCATCTCAAATTAAATGTTTATTGATGATTGTAACAAATTACAAAAAGCTAACAGCCTAAAACAGCTATTTATGTTTCTCATAATTTTTTGGACCAGTATATTCATTTTGATTACTGAGCAATTACCAGAAACATAGGAGCTTAAAACAGCAATCATTTATTATCACAAAGTTCTTGTGTGTGTAAAGTCTGATCATGAAATAGCTGGGCTCTGCTCAGGGTCATACAAGACAGCTTCCACCTTCCAAGCCAGTAGAAGAAATATCTCTGCTATACTACCACAGAATCTTGTGAAATGTAAGATAATCATAAGAGTGACTATCTTATTACCTTTTTCTTCCATAATGTCACATAATCATGGGAATGAATATCCTGTCATATTCACAATTCTTGCCTACACTCAGGAGGAGGAGTGGATTTAAAGGGTGTGAATTCCAGAGTGGATGTACTTGGGAAGCATTTTAGAATTCTGTCATTCCTATTATGGTCAGGGAAGTACAGACAGGGAAGAACCTGTCTGAGTGATGCAGGCAGTTGTCAGCTCTTTGCATTCATCTGAAGGTTAGGCTGGAATATGGATACCCAGGAAGACTTACTCAACATGCAACATCTGAAAGAGGTGATGGGAGCACATGGGTTCTCAAACTGGAGAGTCAGATTCCTCCTGATATAACAATTGGCTTCTTCTGGATCGAATACTCAAATAAACAAGGTTGAAGGAAGCATAGTCTTTTCTAACCTGGCCTTGGGAATCTGATTGTGTTCTTTTCCTTATACTCTATCAGTTATGCTCATTAAAAATCCATCCAAATTTGAGGGTAGATCTTCAGTGAAAACAGTGACAAATAATTTGAAGGCATGTTTTAAATTTACCATAGGACACTAGACTGTAAGGAGAGTGAGTCAAGTTATCAATTTCTATTCAGCTGTGTATATATTAAAAAAAAAAAACAGCTGCAGTGATGCATATTTAACTCTTACAATAAGGAAATGTGGCAAATGCAGATGTAACTGGAAGAAAATAACACCTATTGTGTTTTGTTCTGATTTTCCCAACATGTGTCAGTTTATACTTCACTGGTATTTCTCTAGGGTCTTATCTTATTTTTGTAGCAAAAGAGGGCATACCTGATACTTTCTCTGAGGGATGGTTTGTGTATTTTAACAGCGTGTTCATTGATTAGTCTGAGTTTCCAGGTAATTTATGTGCTTGTAGTTTCACAGTCATTTTGGCATAGTCAAATAGATCAGTCTACATGCAAAAAAATACACTTGCATCCTTTGCAACCTTTAGAGATAAATTTCCTATATTCCTCATTGTTACCTACAGCTGAAGCAGAAGGAGACTTTTCTTCATCTTCTTCACAATTTTAAAGTTTTTTTTCTTTTCAATATGACCCTATATAAAGCAATTCTTTGGACTTCCCTGGTAGTCCAATGGCTAAGGCCTCACATTTCCAATGCAGAGGATCTGGGTTCAACCTTTGGTCAGGGAACTAGATCACAATTAGATCACACAGATCACAACTAAGACCTGGCATGGCCAAGTAAACAAATTTTTTTAAAAATCAAGTATAACACTTCTTAAACATTCATAATGAAGTCATTAAGTAGAAGATATTTTAGTCTAAATTTCATACAATATACAACTCATATATGTAGTTGAAATTATATTCACCTAATTTAGATGTTCATGGGGTTCTCAAGGCAAGAATACTGAAGTGGTTTGCCATTCCTTTCTCCAGTGGACCATATTCTGTCATACCTCTCCACCATGACCCGTCCATCTTGGGTGGCCCCACACAGCATGGTGTAGTTTTGTTGAGTTAGACAAGGCTGTGGTCCATGTGCTCAGACTGACTAGTTTTCTGTGATTGTGGTTTCAGTCTGTCTGCCCTCTGATGCCTTCTCTTGGTGCCTACCATCTTACTTGGGTTTCTCTTACTTTGGAGGTGTGATATCTCTTCACAGCTGCTCCAGCAAAGCAAAGCTGCTGCTCCTTACCTTGGAGGTGTAGTATGTCCTCACGGCTGCTTCTCCTGACCTTGCATGTGGGGTAGCTCCTCTCTGCTGCTTGCCATTTCTGTACTGCGAGCTGCTTCATTTTGGGCTAAAAATCACTGCAGATGGTAACTGTAGCCATGAAATTAAAAGATGTTTACTCCTTGGAAGGAAAGTTATGACCAACCTAAATAGTATATTCAAAAGCAGAGACATTACTTTGCCAACAAAGTTCTGTCTAGTCAAGGCTATCGTTTTTCCAGTAGTCATGTATGGATGTGAGAGTTGGACTAGAAAGAAAGCTGAGCACCAAAGAACTGATGCTTTTGAACTGGTGTTGGAGAAGACTCTTGAGAGTCCCTTGGACTGCAAGGGATCCAATCAATCCATCCTAAAGGAGATCAGTTCTGGGTGTTCATTGGAAGGTCTGATGTTGAAGCTGAAATTCCAATCCTTTGGCCACCTGATGCGCAGAGCTGACTCATTTGAAAAGACCCCGATGCTGGGAAAGATTGAAGCAGGAGGAAAAGGGGATGACAGAGGATGGGATGGTTGGATGGCATCACCAACTCAATGGACATGAGTTTGGGTAGGCTCCGGGAGTTGGTGTTGGACAAGGAGGCCTGGCATGCTGTAGCTCATGGGGTCACAAAGAGTCAGACACGACTGAGCGATTGAACTGAACTGAACTGAATTTAAATGTCTTAAGTTAAAGACTCAGTTCAGTTCAGTTCAGTCACTCAGTCGTGTCTGACTCTTTGTGATCCCATGAAGTGCAACACGCCAGGCCTCCCTGTCCATCACCAACTTCCAGAGTTCACTCAAACTCACGTCCATCGAGTCAGTGATGCCATTCAGCCATCTCATCCTCTGTTGTCCCCTTCTCCTCCTGCCCCCAATCCCTCCCAGCATCAGAGTATTTTCCAATGAGTCAACTCTTCGCATGAGGTGGCCAAAGTACTGGAGATTCAGCTTTAGCATCATTCCTTCCAAAGAACACCCAGGACTGATCTCCTTCAGAATGGACTGGCTGGATCCCTTACAGTCCAAGGGACTCTCAAGAGTCTTCTCCAACATCCCAGTTCAAAAGCATCAATTCTTTGGTGCTCAGCTTTCTTCACAGTCCAACTCTCCATCCATACATGACCACTGGAAAAACTATAGCCTTGACTGGATGGACCTTTGTCAGCAAAGTAATGTCTCTGCTTTTGAATATACTGTCTAGGTTGGTCATAACTTTCCTTCCAAGGCTACTGATCGGCTAATTAAGTGACCCCTTAACTTTTTTGTTTTAAAGACATATCTTCACTCTAACAAGTGAGGAACTTTTTCAATTAAGTATTGATGATAACAATTATACTCAGAAATGCAGGAGCAAGTGGAATTAGTAATTAATATTTATGTAACCAAAATGTTAATATAAAATAGTTTTAAAGTTATAGTCCTGAACATTTATGACAAAAGTATATTAATTAAAGATTTCATGTATAGTTGAGATTTACTATCTTTGGAAGTCTACAACTGGTTATTTCAGTTTGAAATGTACATAAATTAGAATTCTTTACTTTTAAAACAATTGGCCTGTTTTAACTTGGCAAGTGAGCAAACATACAAAATCAATACTTTTTATACATCATGAAGCTTTAAAAAATGTATAATTTCATGCTTCATGCACAACTGATTTTTATACTGTGAGTAACTTGGACTTCACATTGAGATTAAAAGTGTTCTTTTTCTTCATTTCCTCACAGCTTTCTAGTTTCCCCTTGATGCTTTGCAGGTCCTGAAAACTGTGACTGGTGTACTCCTGGGATGGATTCATTTAACCTTCCCACAGTTGTTGGGGTATTTATTTTTAATGTTTTTCCCCATAAGCACTTTATATGTTAGAACAGATCCCTGGGCTCTAGTAACTCAGAAAAGCTTACATTTGACTTTCAGCCAAACCCTTTTCTAAGCATATGTTTTCCCCAAATGCCAAGTTTAGAATTGTCAATACACAAATTCATTGTGAAACTTCAATTTATTATTCAGAATGGAAAATGGGAATACTTATTAATCTATCAAAATGGCCAGGAAAGTTTTAGTTATAATATTTTCCTGGTACATCTCAGCTTTTTAGTTATTATAAGTCTCCCCTTGCTCCCCAAGATTATTCAACTCTATTTTGAATGCTGATAAAAGAGCATAACAAAATGTACCACTTCCATTTTACTTTTAGATAAGTGTTGGGAAGATGAGAAATACTTCTAAAACATATTTAAAATCAACATGTTGATGTATGGCAAAACCAATACAATATTGTAAAGTAATTAACTGCCAATTAAAATAAATAAATTTATATTTTAAGAAAGACTTAATGGAAATATATCACAGCAAATTAAAAATAAAACTTTTGTTTCTTATATATACTCATGCATATTTACACTAACAATCAAGTACCAGGGGTATAAAATGATCTTTAACTTGTTTTATAATTCACCTAGAACAACTTCATCTATGGCAAGTTGGCAGTCTGCAACATGGAGCCACTGTTTCCTGGGCTAACTGTGCTACCTTTTGATTTCAATGACAAGACACTGCAGAAAAGACATCCAGGATTAATCTAAAAAGGATTGTCATTACTCATGGATAAAAGTCCTGTCATTCAGCTTTCTAATCCTGTTCCATATCGCTTCAAACTATACTACATAAAGCTTTCTTTTTTATTTCTTTGAATCTTATTTCACTATACATGAAGTATCAAAACCTCTTAGATTGGTTTACCCTTGTATATGGTTTTTCTGTTTGGATCTGTGGATGGCATATGGCTACTCAGCCTAAAAACACCCAGAACTCTAAGGAAACAAATTCTCTAGATCTTTTTGCTCTTTTCCCAATGTTCTTATCATGACTTAAACTTCTTGATCATAGGGATTATCTCTTTTCACAACTGGATTACTATGGGCCCAAGTTCAGGATCCACTTCTGACTACTCATTCTAGGTCACTGGTAGACTGAAAACCAGTCTGCAAGTAATTTGGCATTTCTGTTTCCATACAGTTCACAGATTTGAAATAAAAGATTAATTGAGGTTTTTATATGGAAATTTCAGAATATTTACACTAAGCCTTATTATCAAGTTTGCAAAAGCTTCAGAAATGTGTTTTTTAGTTAATCACTATACATTTATTTAATAAACTTTACTTCTTAGTTATTTCAATCATTGGAATTTTAAAAAATGTGTTAAATTTTCATTTGCTGCCATTAACTGTATTTTCAGAATATGACCAATCTTTTGAATATTAATTACAGCTAGATCATAGCTTAAGAGTTTCATGACCCATATTTTCATGTTAACTTTTCTTTTTTTTTTTTGGCCACAACATGCAGCATGCAGGATCTTAGTTCCCTGACTAAGGATCGAACCCATGCTCCCTCCATTGGGAGCACAGAATATTAAACCACTGGACCACCAGAGAAGTCCATCATATTAACATTTCTGACATCAAGTTGTATATATTTTTAATTGGAAGTATTTTTTCAGGTAGTGACAAGTATTAAATGCCATCTTAAAGTCAAAGAAATAAAACTTTATGTATCACTAATGTTTACTTAAATAACAATGCACTTTAAAAATAAACAGGCTTAAAATATGACAGAATGCAAATATGTAATTGTTGACAAGTGAACCTGCTAATAAAGGGATATTGAAGAACTAGAAAACTATGAAAATTTTATGAATATGTAAAAATACAAATTTTAATGTAAAAGTGACCCTGGGACCTGTCAGAAGTCTGACATGATAGTAGATATATTTTACAAAAACAACCTCAGATTTTATGTAATAATCAAAGAAGATTTCTCTTTCATTAATTTACTGAATTTTCCTAAGATAAGAGTCAAATCATGATTTTCATATTAGCATTCAGTTTAGTAGCTAAAGAAGAAAAAGAGAAGAAAATTAGGGTGCTATCATTCAAAAGTCATCCTCTCCTCTGTGAAGGTGGGGAAAAGCCACAGTTATGGTGAGAGGCTCATAAAATAAGTTGAAAATTTTGACAAATATTCTCAGACAAAAAAAGCAAAACCAAGTTTTGGTGAAAAATTTGTGTCTAATGACTTGATTGTGGTTCCATGATATTAATGTCCTACTGTACAACAGAAAAAATTAGACTGTATTCAGGAAAAAACTTCCCAGGTGTCTCAGACAATAAAGATCCTACTGCTATGCAGGAGACCCAGGTTCAATCCCTGGGTGGGGAAGATCCCCTACACAAGGGAATGGCTACTCCAGTCTTCTTGCCAGAAGAATTCTATGGAGAGAAGAAGCCTGGCGGGCTACAATCCATGGGGTCGCAAAGAGTCAGACATGATTGAGTGACTAGCACACACATGAAAAATATTAGAGTGAGATGAGACTCTGAATGTACAATGCTTGGTACAGTAGTGGTAAATATTAATACTTGAGTAAAATGCTTGATACATATTGTCCTTACAGAGAGAATTAGAGATATTGTATTTTGCAAACTGGAATGTACAGAGTATTCATTTGTGTATTGATACACCAGAGATAAGAATAGCGACAAAGTCACCGATAGAAGAATGCATACACTTCTGATTACATGTCACTCCACAAATTATTTTATTATGTTCAAGTTAATTATAAATATTTTTCTCCCTGATCTTGATTCCTTTTTAACAAATGTAAACCACAATCATTGGTTTTATATGATTTAAATGTGCTGTAAAAAATAAAAAGAGACAGAGAAAGCAGACAATCAATATTGTATTTCTTCACTCTGAAGTCCACTACTTCTCAAAGTTCACATATGGGTTTTGAAATGATGGTTTGAATTAACACTTGCAGTTTAATGACTTTCTTATGTCAGTAACTAACGTTGATTTGTATGTTGAATGTAACTTGAATGTATTTCAAATGCTTCACATCGCGAATACATCAGGTATGCATCTTGAGAGGTCAAGATGTAATATTTTACTGTAAAAGTATACCAATTTAGGGCTTCCCTGGTAGCTCAGCTTGTAAAGAATCTGCCTGTGATGCAGGAGCCCCAGGTTCGATTCCTGGGTGGGGAAAATGCCCTGGAGAAGGAATAGGCTACCCACTCCTGGATTCTTACTTAGATAATGCCCATGGTCAGAGGCACCTGGCAGGCTACAATCCATGAAGTCACAAAGAGTTGGACACAACTGAATGACTAAGCACATGCCAATTTAAGTTGATAAAATTTCATGATGACATAAGGACAAATTGTCATCCACATGGCTCAATTTTTGGGATTCCTATGTTTTCTAAAAATCAGTGGGTTTTTTTAAATCAGATCATTTGAAATAACTAGATAGTTTGACGTTATTAGTTTCTTAAGATGTTTAGATTAATATTAACCAGTACTTGATAGAATCAAATGCAGTCAAATTGTGTTAGAAATCCACTCCCTAATTCAGTTTTCTCTCAATTTGAAAGAGGCTTCCAGAATTTGAAAATTACTTGAATTTCCCCAGGGTATCTAATGAAGCATTACACGGGGTCTTTAGTAAGAAAAATCTCTGTGGTTTGGGAGTCCATGTTACATTTATCATTTTACTCAGAGATCTGCAGTTTTCAGACCTCTCTGCTCATTTTTTTATGATTCAACCCTACCTTAGACTTCAAAGCTGCAGCAATCTTAATATAATTTTATTTTTGCAGAAACAACTAGCAGTTCAAGGGAGGGACTGAGAAAAGAAAAGAAGCCAAAATTTTAGGAAAGTAGGACAGTGAGTCGAGTAGAAAAAAATGGAACTGAGGCTGAACTCTACAGTTTCACTTGTTATTTTGTGCTGCTCAGGAGAAGCTTAGAGAACACAGGTATTCACATAGCAGTAGGAGTGATGTTATGCCGAGCACTTATGGAAAAGGAAAGGGCTGCAGATACTTGAAGCGGGTGATGGATGTTTGAAGTGTGTGTGTTTATTGGGGTGAGAGAGTGTTATGTCTAGAGCAATTGTTCTCAAAATTTGATCTGTGAACACTGAGGTACATGTGTCTTTTTCAACTATGGTTCCCTCAGGGTACATGCCCAATAGTGGGATTGATGGGTCATATGGTAGTTTTATTCCTTTTTTTTTTTTTAAGGAATCTCCATGTTGCTGTTGTTCCGTCACTCAGCAGTGTCTGGCTCTTTGCGACCCCATGCACTGCAGCCCACCAGGTTTCCCTGTACTTCACTATCTCCAGAGTTTGCTCAGACTTATGTCCATTGATCAGTGATGCTACCCAAATATCTCATCCTTTCCATACTCTTCTCCATATTGGCTGTATCGATTTATTCCCATCTACAGGGCAAGACGGTTCCTTTTTCTCCACACCCTCATCAGCATCTATTGTTTGTAGATTTTTTTGTTGATGGCCATTCTGACCAGTGTGAAGTGATGCCTCTTTGATTTGCATTTCTCCAATAAAGAGCACTATGTATAATAGCTGAAGCATGGAAACAATCCAGATGCCCATCCACAGATGAATGGATAAAGAAGTTATGGTACATGTATACAATGGAATATTACTCAGCTATAAAGAGAACACATTTGAGTCAGTTCTAGTGAGATGGGTAAACCTAGAGCCTGTTACACAGATTGAAGTAAGTCAGAAAGAGAAACATGTCACATATTAATGCATATAAATGAAATCTAAAAAAATGGTCCTGATAAACCTATCTTCAAGGTAGGAATAGAAATGCAGACATAAAGATCAAACTTTGAACACAGCAGGGGAAGGGGAAAGTGTGACGAATTTAGAGAGTAGCATTAAACATATACATTACCATGTGTAAGATAGATAGCTAATGGGAAATTGTATAACACAGGGAGCTTCATGTGGTGCTCTGAGACAACCTAGAGGGTGGAATGGGCTGGGGAGTAGGAGGAAGTTCAAGAGGGAGGGGACATATGTATACACATGGCTGATTCATGTTGTTATATGGCAGAAGCCAGCACAATATTATAAAACAATTATCCTCCAATTAAAAATAAATTTAAAAAATATAGTCTATGAACCAGCAATATTAATATCTCCTAGATACATTTAGGAAAACAGTCTTAGGTCCTACACTAGACCTACTGAACTCTGACGTAAAGGTCCAGAAATCTCCTTTTATTACTAGCATCTTGTCCAGATAATCTTGAGGCATGATGAAGTTTGTGTTGCACATATTTATTTGTAAAGATATGGGATGATGTTAAGAGAGTGGAACTTTGAGGCCAGGGTTTTTGGAGGCTGTACATGAGGTCATAGAAGTGAATGACTGATAGAGAATAAGTGACAATTACCAGAAAATGAGGGGTCGAGAAATAGAGACAAGATGTTGAACAGATTATATACGTGACTCATCAACTCACCAAAATCACTGTGAAAGTTCTAATGGAGAGAAATTCAGCAGGCTGGTAGAAAATATTTTCAATAAATCTGGAGTACGTGGAAGTAAAGGATGTTTCAATGAAACAAGTGTTCTTAGAAAACAAAATAGAACTAACATTATTAAGTAACAAAAATGAGCAACAGATACACCTAGTTCATCTCTTAAGAAAGATATGACTTGGTGTTGAACACATTCCATCTCTTCATGAAATATATACATTTCTTTTTCATCTAGAGTAGTTTTTATTTTAGAAAATGAAGATTTTCCAGCTAGAGGAAAGCATGAGATTATGCCTTGTCCAGGGGTCAAAATAGAATTTTTTCTTTTCTTGGAGGGGCTGTACAGAGGGAAACAAAAACAACCCGAAATCATGAACTGAAATATTTACATATTTACACATTGTTATTGATCAATTTGTTACCTCAGATAGTTCTTTACTCAATTTCCATAGAGTCAGAGATTCATTTTTTTATTAATTTCTCAAAAAAAAAAAAAAAACAAACTTCCACTTCCAACACTCTCAAAGTCTTAGTTTCTCAATTATCATCTAGAGTTATTTTTATTTATACCACTTGCGGGTACCTTGCATTAAATGCACATTTGTTTATTCATTTATACTGTCAACTCTACCACAGACTATTTTATGAGGTTATGGACTTCACCTTGTTTGTCACTATCACTAACTCTGAAAATAGTTTCTGATATATATTCAGCCCTTGGTTATTTTTGTTGCATAAATAAATGAAGGCATTAATGACTCTGGTGTGGCTGCTGCAGTGATATGTCTTCCATTAGATAGTATGGTGTATTTATTTTTGCATCAGAAATCATTGGTGCTGACAATTATATCTAATTTCTAGCCACTGCAATACTTTAAAACATTCTCCAGAGAATGCTGTGCTGTTTTCATTATATCTTCAGAGAGATGTGTGTGTGGAGAAAAAGACCATTGTTCAGGAAAAAGAAATTTAAGAACTAAGCAAAGCCCTTAAAATCATGTATTACAGGATGCTACATGATATTAAAATGCTTGTTTAGTCAACTAATATTAAAGGCTATGCCCTTAACTTGCTTCCAAAACCACACAATAATAATGCAAAAATATATACAATTGAATGATTTTCTATTTATGATAAATTTCATTACAATTAAAAGCTCCTAAATAATGTACAAAATTTCATTTTCTGGTCTTTTTCATTTCAGTTCAGTTCAGTTGCTCAGTCGTATTCAACTCTCTGCAACCCCATGAATCACAGCACGCCAGGCCTCCCTGTCCATCACCAACTCCCGGAGTTCACTCAGACTCACGTCCATCGAGTCAGTGATGCCATCCAGCCATCTCATTCTCTGTCGTCCCCTTCTCCTCCTGCCCTCAATCCCTTCCAGCATCAGAGCCTTTTCCAATGAGTCAACTCTTCGCATGAGGTGGCCAAAGTACTGGAGTTTCAGCTTTAGCATCATTCCTTCCAAAGAAATCCCAGGGCTTATCTCCTTCAGAATGGACTGGTTGGCTCTCCTTGCAGTCCAAGGGACTCTCAAGAGTCTTCTCCAACACCACAGTTCAAAGGCATCAATTCTTCGGTGCTCAGCTTTCTTCATAGTCCAACTCTCACATCCATATTTACATCATCACTATTCCTGACTTTATTATTTCAATACCTTTTATTATGAGTAATATTTACAGTTAAGTAAGTAAAGTCACTCAGTCGTGTCCGACTCTTTGTGACCCCATGGACAGCAGCCCACCAGGCTTCTCTGTCCATGGGATTCTCCAGGCAAGAATATTGGAGTGGGTTGCCATTTCCTTCTCCAGGGGATCTTCCCGACCCAAGGATCGAACCCTGGTCTCCCGCATTGGAGGCAGACGCTTTAACCTCTGAGAGTTACATGATAGGATGGAGATATTGACTTATGTGAGTTTAATGGAAATTCAATAATAGCTACCCAGTTCAAAAAAAACCCTGAAATACAAGAACCAAAGAACACAGAATCCACAAAGCCTAGGGTTCTTTCCAACTGTCATTGTCAGGGAAGAGTAGATCATGGTCAGTGACTGAGATGAAAGCTATTTTATGCAAATAAGGTAAAAATGTAAATACATTAAAATCCTGTATTAATGCCACCAACTTGATAAATATCTTCAAGAAATTTACTTTCCTTAATACTAAATAAAAGTTAATAACCCAGCTAAGAATTGTGGTGGTGAGGATAACAAAACAAAAACAGCTACAGGACCCTGCAAAGTCATTTTTAAAGAAATGGATTTTCAACTTTTATTCCCACTGAACCTTTATTTTTCTAAGAAAAAAAGTAACCATTTTTAGCAGACAATATGCTTTTCTAATACAAAATAATAATCGAAGCATAATATAAAGAAACACGCTTACTCCTTGGAAGGAAAATTATGACTAACCTAGACAGCATATTAAAAAGCAGAGACATTGCTTTGCTAACAAAGGTCCATCTAGTCAAGGCTATGTTTTTTCCAGTAGTCATGTATGGATGTGAGAGTTGGACTATAAAGAAAGCTGAGCCCCAAAGAATTGATGTTTTTGAGCTGTGGTGTTGGAGAAGACTCTTGAGAGTCCCTTGGACTGCAAGGAGATCCAACCAGTCCATCTTAAAGGAGATCAGTCCTGGGTGTTCACTGGAAGGTCTGATGTTGAAGCTGAAACTCCAATACTTTGGCCACCTGATGTGAAGAGCTGACTCATTTTGAAAGACCCTGATGCTGGGAAAGATTGAGGGCAGAAGAAGAAGGGGACGGCAGAGGATGAGATGACTGGATGGCATCACCGACTCAATGGACATGAGTTTGCGTAAACTCTGGGAGTTGGTGATGGACAGGGAGGCCTGGCATGCTGCGGTCCATGGAGTCACAAAGAGTCGGACAGGACTGAGTGACTGAACTGAACTGAGAAACGTCTCTATGGGAAGCAGTGGAAAGATATTTGTTAGTCTTTGCAGAATTAGAACTAAGTTAAATTAGTTACCTCCTAAGTGGGGGGTTGTTAAGCTCACTTTGAGAATTAGGTTTTAGAGTTTGACCATGATAAATAGCTCCAGGATATTATAGCTTTCTCAGGATTAATGACTACCTCTATTTATCCATGCTGTCCTTTATTGGGACCATCAGCCACTTTTCCAGTTCATAAGATAAATTCACTTGATGCTTGTAGGATGGTCACCAGTGGCGATCAAGGCATACAATGTCTGCTTTCTCATTTAGCAAGACCTGGAGGATGTCATGGCAACCCACTCCAGTATTCTTGCTAGGCACATTCCATAGACAGAGGAGCCTGGAGGGCTGCAGTCCATGGGGTGGCAAAGAGTAAGACATGACTAAAACAACTTAGCATGCATCAAGCAAGAAGTGAATTTCTGACTTTCCAAATGTCTTTCCTAAGAGTAAAAAATATTTTGCCAAAAATGTCCAGCAAATAGTGTATATCTATGGCCGGATTTGTGGTATATTCCTATTGACCAAACATGGTTTTGTCATTAGAATAGTCATGAAGCTTTCTGAGAAATGAACTTTTTCTTCTTTTCCTTAACTCCTTGAAAGTCCTCCAAACACATACTAATAAATGGTTTGGTCATTATTTTCATGAAGTAAAATTTTAAATCTGAGAAAAATATCCCATATGCTATTTTTAAAATGTCATTTAAGCAAGGCAACATCCTAATTCCAGAATATAGATCTGAAAAGAAAACCACATACACTTAAAGGGCACAGTTGCAGGAAATGTGAAGAGTGATTTATTATCTCCATTCAGCATTTAAAATTTTCCTATAACTCAGTGAAAATGCTGTTACTAAACACCTCTCTCTGTATAATGTTAAGAAATTAAAAATACATGAAATTATAAGAAAAAATGTATAGAGTAAAAATTAAATAGAAAGCACCACTTGAGTGCAACAGATATTTGAAAATGTTGACAAGTATTTATGGGCAATGAATTTGTGATTTCATGAGTTTATTTTGTCAAAGCTATGACAAATAGAGACAGCATATTAAAAAGAAGAGACATCACTTTTCCGACAAATGTCTGTGTAGTCAAGGCTATGGTTTTTCCAGTAGTCATGTATGGATGTGAGAATTAGGTCATAAAGAAGGCTGAGTGCTGAAGAATTGATACTTTTGAGCTGTGGTGTTGGAGAAGAAAGACACTTGAGAACCCCTTGGACTGCAAGGAGATCAAACCAGGCAGATTCATGTTGATGTATGGCAAAATCAATACAATATTGTAAAGTAATCAACCTCCAATTGAAATAAATAAATTTATATTTTAAAAAATAAAAATAAAAAATAAGGGAAATCAATCCTGAATATTCATTGGAAGGACTACCGATGCGAAGAGCCAAATCATTGGAAAAGACCCTGTTGCTTGGAAATATTCAGGGGGAGGAGAAGAGGACAAGAGGTTGAGATGTTTGAATGGCATCGCTGACCCAATGAACATGAGTTTGAGCAAACTCTGGGAGATAGTGAAGGACAGGGAAGCAAAGTGTGCTGCTGTTCGTGGGGTCATAAAGAGTCAGACATGACTTTGCGACTGAAGAACAACAAAGTATTAGTGAAAGAAATGCTAATTGATCCATTCCTGGGTAATGATCAGAAAGTATTTCCTAAGATTTGTGCTACATAACATAATCACACACACACACACAGAACTACAACTGAATTTTTTTTTTTTAACGAAGAAAAGAATGATGTATTTGGTCATAATAACTTTACATAAGAATAAATCTGATAAAATGAAATGAATGGGTATCATATGATTTATATGATCCTAATCACGTTTGTGCATGTAAACATAAAACATTAAGGCACATCATGCTTTTAAACCAGAATTCCATAACATTACCCTATATAGTGTCTGGAGAACTCTTTAACACTTCTTATGAATAAATTATTGTTTAGTGACAAATATATCAAGAAAAAATCCTAGATGTCCTCATCATCATATAATGAGAGAAAATTAATCTCATTTTAATAATACATTCAGGGGAATGCAGTGCTTCTAGACACTTTAACTTGAACATAAACAGCAACAAAAAGAAACAAAATATATTTTTAATGTCATAAAATCATACTGCCAGTTAAATAATTGATAATATGACTTATATACAGGTATTTTAATAAGACTTCTAATGAGGATCAAATACTACATTTCTTCTCAACTTTAATTGAGATTTTGTTTTATTTTTGTCTTCAATTTGTGTAAATTCATGGATTCAGAAAGAGAGCAAATGGAAGCCATTTTGCATCTCATCATTTCATCAGTTCAGTTCAGTTCAGTCACTCAGTTGTGTCCGACTCTTTGCGACCCTATGGACAGCAGCATGCCAGGCCTCCCAGTCCATCAGCAACTCCCAGAGTTTACTCAAATTCATCTCCATTGAGTCGATGATGCCCTCCAACCATCTCATCCTCTGTTGTCCACTTCTCCTCCTGCCTTCAATCTTTCCTAGCAACAAGGTCTTTTCAAATGAGTCAGCTCTTCACATCAGGTGGCCAAAGTATTGGAGTTTCAGCTTCAACATCAGGCCTTCCAATGAACACTCAGGACTTAGCTCTTTTACGATGGAATGTTTGGATCTTCTTACAGTCCAAGGGACTCTCAAGAGTCTTCTCCAACACCACAGCTCAAAAACATCAATTCTTTGGGGCTCAGCTTTCTTTATAGTCCAACTCTTACATCCTTACATGACTACTGAAAAAACTATAGCCTTGACTAGATGGACCTTTGTTGGCAAAGTAATATCTCTGCTCTTTAATATGCTATAAAGTTTGGTCATAACTTTTCTTCCATGGAGTAAGCGTCTTTTAATTTCATGGCTGCAATCACCATCTGCCATGATATTGGAGTCCCCAAAAATATAGTCTGTCACTGTTTCCCCATCTATTTGTCATGGAGTGATGGGACCAGATACCATGACCTTAGTTTTCTGAATGTTGAGCTTTAAGCCAACTTTTTCACTTTCCTCTTTCACTTTCATTAGAGGCTCTTTAGTTCTTCACTTTCTGCCATAAGGGTGGTGTCATCTGCATATCTGAGGTTATTGATATTTCTCCCAGCACTCTTGCTTCCAGCTTGTGCTTCATCCAGCCCAGCGTTTCTTATGATATACTCTGCATATAAGTTAAATAAGCAGGGTGACAATATACAGCCTTGACCTACTCCTGTCCCTAATTGGAACCAGTTTGTTGTTTCATTTCGAGTTATAACTGTTGCTTCCTGACCTACATACAGATTTCTCAGGAGGCAAGTCAGGTGGTCTGGTAGTCTCATCTCTTTAAGAATTTTCCACAGTTTGTTGTGACCCACACAGGCAAAGGCTTTGCCATAATCAATGAAGCAGAAGTGGATATTTCTCTGGAACTCTCTTGCTTTTTCTACAGATGTTGGCAATTTGATCTCTGGTTCCTCTGCCTTTTCTAAATCCAGCTTGAACATCTGGAATTTCTTGGTTCATGTACCATTTCATATTCTTACCCAATTTCTGAAGAGTATAGTATTAATTGAACACAGTGGAAAGGAAAAGAGCTGTGATCTCACCCCATACTACCCATATTTCCTTCCAGCAATCCAACACCATGCTGGGGTATGTTAACAGATGAAGAGTTCTGGCCAAACTCTAATATCAGGGCTTTCCTGCTATAACACCAACCTATCAGCATGTTACATGCAATGGGATCAAACAGTCTGCTATTTTGTAACTACACAAATATTGTGTGATTTAGATGTAGAAAAGTTAAATGAAGAAGTAAATATGTGGTTTTAGTGAATTATGGAAAGCCCCACAGCTTGCCAACCTGGGAGTAACATGTTTATATATAGTACAATTTGTTGTTGCTCAGTCTGACTGAAGATGTCTGACTCTTTGCGACTTTATGGACTGCAGCACATCAGGCTTCCCTATCATTCACCATCCTGCAGAGTTTGCTCAAACTCATGACAATCAAGTCAGTGATGCCATCCAACCATCTCAAGCTCTGTAGTCCCCTTCTCCTGCCCTCATCTTTCCCAGCATCAGGGTCTTTTCTAGTGCATGGGCTTTTCACATCAGTGGCCAAAGTTTTAGAGCTTCAGCTTCAGTATCAGTCCTCCAATGAATATTCAGGATTGATCCTTTTAGGATTGACTTGTTTGATCGCCTTGCTGTCCAAAGGACTCTCAAGAGTCTTCTCCAACACCACAGTTCAAAAGCATCAAATCTTTGGTGCTCAGTCTTCTTTATGGTCCAACTCTCACATCCATACATGACTACTGGAAAACCATTATACATAATTATGTACATGATACATAATTATAGAAAATAATTGGACTATATGGAAAATCATATAGTTCATATTTTTTTTTCTTTTTAAAGTCTCTCAGTCATGTCCACATTTTTGTGACCCCATGAACTATGCAGTCTATGGAATTCTCCAGGCAAAAATACTGGAGTAAGTAGCTTTTCCCTTCTCCATGGGATCTTCCCAGCCCAGGGATTGAACCCAGGTCTCCCACATTGCAGGTGGATTCTTTACCAACTGAGCTATCAGGAAAGCCCATAGTCCAACTACTTGCTATAATTAATACCAAGTATCAGTTGGACATCCTCAAAATGTGTCATATGGAGGCAGATAATTACATTATCCAACCACAGAACAGAGTTTTTGTTGGAAATTTGATGTCCAAGATAAATAAGATATTGCATGATGCATTCTTGCTCAGTAAACTTCAGTTGTGTATGAATCTTTGTGTCACTATGGATTGTAGCCTTCCAGGCTCTTCTGTTCTTGGGATTCTCAAGGCAAGAATACTGGAGTGGGTTGCCATTTCCTTCTCCAGGGGATCTTTGTTACCCAGGGATCAAACCCATGTCTCTTACGTTTCTTGCATTACAGGCAGATGTTTTACACTAGCACCACCTGGAAGATCTTAGGATCATATTTAAATGTTAGAAAATTTACACTAAAAGTCAAATATTTTGTACATAGAGAACTATTTAACATTCTTTCCTTTTTTGCATAATTACTTCACACCTTGAGACAATTTTCAGAAATCTCATCAAAAATTCTGATTTTTTTGTACTTCTATTTGTACAAATTTATATTAATAGCTACATTTGATTCTATTTTTTTAAACTCATAAAGGCCTCAGAAAAAAACAACTTGTTTTGGTATATGTACATATATTTTTGAGGAATGCAATAGAAAAAAGATATGTGACCCCTACCATATATTATTTGTGAGGAAGGAGGACAGAGATTGGAGGGAGTTTTGGGAGGGAGGGAATATGGATGCTCCTATGACTAATTCTTGATGTATGACAGAAAACCACAAAATTATGTAAAGAAATTATCCTTCAGTTAAAACAAATAATGTGGCAAAAAACAAACAATTAAAATATTTTACCCTCATATGTATTATAGATATTTAAATTTCAACATTGAGTTATGATAGTTAAATGATAATATAATGTCTCAAAAAAGTAAACAACAGGGCAGGTAGCTTTCTTTCCACTACCACGTCTCACATAAGCTAGAAAAACTTGCACTTTGTCTATATCATTGCAAAGGAAAAAAAAAGACTAGAAAATGAATTAAGTACCCTGTTGGCATTCTGGATAAAAGTTTCTGTAATGCTCACTTATTGGATATATTGGGATAAAGATATTGCTAATTTTTATCCCTAAATCTCAGTAAGGTTAATTAAAATTCATAAGAATAGACACAAAATATTTACATGAATAACATACTAAGTCAAAAGTCCATTGTTGCTAAGGAAAAGACTTAAAATATAGCTTTTATATACATATTGGGGCCTGACCGATGAACCAAACAAATCTGCTAATGAACTGAGTAATCTTAAGAGGGATTAATTAGGTTGGTAATTATACATTATGAATTAAGAAATTTAAAACCAATAAACTATTTTGGTCGCAGATAATGGCAGTTGACAACTTGTTATACATTCTCATAGTATTTATTATAAAAATATTAATCATGCACAGCTGTTCTGCTTTTTGAGTAGTTATAAGAGTAATTCCATAGTATTTCACTGTTCACAGAGGGGAGTGAACATGTGATAAGAAGTACAAGGTGTGCTTTTCATGTGCTCATAAATTAGTTTCAAAGGGTGAAACATCTTTCTGGGTAATGTCAAATAAATCTCTGAAATGTCACAATACTAATTTGAGTAGTATAGTACCAAATTTGTTTAACAATACATGCAAATTTTGTTAATATAGGACATCCCATTGTGAATTTAAATGTCCAACTCTGAGAAAAGAGTAAACAATTTTCATTTTAACCAAAAGAGTAATTCAATTGCATTGTAAGGTTAATTATATATTTGGATTAGGTACTATTTTGTTTATTTGTTTTTTTTCTTATTCAATATCCCTGCCTCGGGGCTTCCCAGATGGTGACTTGGTAAAGAATCCACCTTCTAATGCAGGAGATGTGAGTTAGATTCCTGGGTCAGAGAGTTCCCCTGGAAAATAAAATGGAAACCCACTCCAGTATTCTTGCCTGGGAAATCCCAAGGACAGAAGAGACTGGTGGGCTACAATCCCTGGAATCCCAAAGAGTTGGACATGACTGAGCAACTGAACACACACACATCTCTGCCTTAGCAGAGAGGCTAGCACTTAATTCCCCAATACTAGTTTATTAGAAGGAACACATTTGATCTTTCTTTCTCTTATACTCAGTCCTTTTGTTTCCCCCTTAAATTATTCACATTAAATGTAGGGCCAGGTGTGAAGTTTGGTAAGAATCTGATACACGTTGAGGAAATTTGCTTTTTAAATGGGTGATGTCATGCACCTTAAGTTCAGAAAATTCCCCATATCTTCTATTAAGAAGATATCTGTAGCTCCTTGCTGCCATGGAGATTATTAATTCAGAATGATGGGAGCATCTTCTCCACTCTTTGCCTCCAGCTGTTAACCAAACCTGAGTAGAGCAGAAGCTCTTGTGCTGTAGAACCAGGTTGGAAATTCTTCCCTCCTCTTATTTCTTCCAATAATTAACATGTCTCCTAGGTTTAAGGTCCTTGAGTCTTTCTTGAGCTTCAAGTTGTGTTTTGTTTTGTTTGTTATTCTGTTAAGCTGAAAGAGCTGGACCAGCAAGGTGGGATAACCATACCTGAGGTTCAGTTTTGTCAATAAAATGGGGGGATAAAATTCATGTCTTTATGACCTCTGCTTAAGCTACCTTATCTATCATACTTTAAAACTGCTTTAACTTTATCAAATTGACTGGGGAGACTCCTAACTTTGGATATAAACTGGAGAATTTTCAATTACTTGCTTGCTTCTTAAAATTCCAGTAAAGATTGTTGTGAAGTTCTCTGGTCCAGGTGCTTGTTTGTTGTTGCTGTTTAGTGGCTAAAGTCATTTGTGGCCCCATGGACTGTAGCTCGCCAGGCTCATCTGTCCTTGGGATTTTTCAGGCAAGAACACTAAAGTAGGTTGCCATTTCCTTTTCTACGGGATCTTCCTGACAGAGGGATCAAACCTGTGTCTTTTGCTTGGCAGGCGAATTCTTTGCCATTGAGCCACCAGGTGTCTGTCCCACTCTTAGGGATATTTTAGCATGCTAAATCGTTCTGATTTTTTTTGGAGGGGCGTAAAATGACATATAGTACAGAGTATTCTTTGTAGTAATTTATATTTTACAAAGCATATTTTCAAGTTTCCAACATGTCACCATGGGATTGGATAGTAATAATTAGTAGTAATACTCATGCATTTGTGGTTGACTCTTTCAACATTTGTATTCCGGCATGATTTTACATTCTTACATTGGGCTCATCAGCAGTTTATCTAATAAATAATTGGTTTTTCAAAGTAACGGGTTATTACTTTTCTAGTCTACAATTTTTGTGGGGATTCATTAATTTCACTATTACTTCTAGTAATTCCTTCATCTTAGTTTCTTTTCCATTGTTCTGCTTTTTCTAGATTCCTAACAAAAGCCCTCTTTTTTAGTTCTCATAACAAGCCACTTCTTATGCAGTAAAATGAGACTAAAATACTCGAATTAAATTTAATTTTATGTAGTATTCTAGTAAGATTGGGAATTGGATGAAATAAGCTATGTGGCATCTTAAAAAAGAGAAATTAAAGAAAAACAGACCATAGGTAGCATCCAATGCCAGGTTTAGAAGTCAGCATGAGTTTGCTTTCATAAAAATACAGCTGAAAGGAAAAGAGAATTTTGAGGCTTTCCAGCCCAAGAGCCAATGTCTTTTTTTTCCCCCAAGACTATGAAAAACAACATTGGAAACCATAACATCAGTCATTCAAGGTGCAAGAAATAGGTGTTTACAGTGGAGAATCTGGTAGCGTGCATATCACAGAAGAACAACACAGATTTTGAGCAGATAGCTTTCATAAATCTCTTGATGTTATATGAATTATGCACATTAGTGAGACCCTATGGCCCAGCAGAATATGTAGGAAGAGACTGAAAGCTTGAAAGACAGAGCCATATGGGGTGAGATCAGAGAGATTTTGCTTCTCTGAATGCATTCCCAAAGTCTGTAGCTCAGAAAGCAGAAGCCCTCTGGTTTTATAATGTAAGATGACAGTCTGAAGCTTGTAGATTGGTGTAAATAACACAGAAAGGGGGGAGAACCCAAAGTATTGAGATAAATAGCAGTAGTGGGAAACCATAGAACAGAGTATAGATCTGTTTCTGTAAAATGAAGGGAGGAAAAATTTTACTATTAGAGTCCAGAAAAATGATAGCTTCCATTTAGAAGAGCAGTTGCTAAACTCATGTTTAATAATGTCCAATTTTCAACTGAAAATGATTAGCCAGGCAAAGAAATAGAAAAATGAGTCATACATTGACAAAAAAGAGAAAAGGTAAACAGACCATATAGGCCCAGACATTGGATTTAGCAAAGACTTCAAAACAGCTACCATGCATATATTTAAATAATTAAAGGAAAATATATTTTAAAATAAAGGAAAATCAGTTCAGTCCAGTTCAGTCACTTAGTCATGTTGAGCTCTTTGAGACCCCATGGACTGTAGCACGCCAGGCTTCCCTACCCGTCACCAACTCACAGAGCTTACTCAAACTCATGTCCATCAAATCAGTGATGTTTTCCAACCATCTCATCCTCTGTCATCCCCTTCTCCACCTGCCTTCAATCTTT
>SJXQ01004092.1:32600-85279 GCA_006408695.1 Aepyceros melampus | reverse complement strand
TTAATTTCCTGGCTGCAGTCACCATCTGCAGTGATTTTGGAGCCCCCAAAAATAAAGTCTGACACTGTTTCCACTGTTTCCCCATCTATTTCTCATGAAGTGATGGGGCCAGATGCCATAATCTTCGTTTTCTGAATGTTGAGCTTTAAGCCAACTTTTTCACTCTCCTCTTTCACTTTCAAGAGGCTTTTTAGCTCCTTTTCACTTTCTGCCATAAGGGTGGTGTCATCTGCATACCTGAGGTTATTGATACTTCTCCCGGCAATCTTGATTCCAGCTTGTGTTTCTTCCAGTCCAGCATTTCTCATGATGTACTCTGCATATAGTTAAATAAGCAGGGTGACAATATACAGCCTTAATGTATTCCTTTTCCTATTTGGAACCAGTCTGTGTTAAAGTGAAAGTGAAGTTGCTCAGTCGTGTCCAACTCTTTGCGACCCCATGGACTGTAGCCCACCAGGCTCCTCCGTCAGTGGGATTCTCCAGGCAAGAATACTGGAGTGGGTTGCCATTTCCTTCTCCAAGTTTATCTCATTATATTCCAGTTATTTATCTCTCATTCTACCAGTCTGTAAGCTCCTTGAGGGTACAAACTTTCTGATTTACTACTGTATACCCAGCATAGCTCATTTGGTACAGAATCCACCTGCAATGTAGGAGACCCTGGTTCAATTCCTGGGTTGGGAAGATACGCTGGAGAAGGGACAGGCTACTGACTCCAGTATTCTGGCCTGGAGAATTCCATGGACTAAAGCTCAACATTCAGAAAACGAAGATCATGGCATCTGGTCCCATCACTTCATGGGAAATAGATGGGGAAACAGTGGAAACAGTGTCAGACTTTATTTTTTTGGGCTCCAAAATCACTGCAGATGGTGACTGCAGCCATGAAATTAAAAGATGCTTACTCCTTGGAAGGAAAGTTATGACCAACCTAGATAGTATATTCAAAAGCAGAGACATTACTTTGCCGACTAAGGTCCATCTAGTCAAGGCTATGGTTTTTCCTGTGGTCATGTTTGGATGTGAGAGTTGGACTGTGAAGAAGGCTGAGCACCCAAGAATTGATGCTTTTGAACTGTGGTGTTGGAGAAGACTCTTTAGAGTCCCTTGGCCTGCAAGGAGATCCAACCAGTCCATTCTGAAGGAGATCAACCCTGGGATTTCTTTGGAAGGAATGATGCTAAAGCTGAAGCTCCAGTACTTTGGCCACCTCATGAGAAGAGTTGACTCATTGGAAAAGACTCTGATGCTGCGAGGGATTGGGGGCAGGAGGAGAAGGGAACGACCGAGGATAAGATGGCTGGATGGCATCACGGACTCAACAGACGTGAGTCTGAGTGAACTCCGGGAGTTGGTGATGGACAGGGAGGCCTGGTGTGCTGTGATTCATGGGGTTGCAAAGAGTCGGACACGACTGAGCGACTGCACGGAACAGACATAGTCTATGGGGTTGCAAAGACAAAGAGTCGGACATGACTGAGCAACTTTAATTTTCACCCAGCATCAAGTAGTGATTGATAATCTATAAAAAAACAGTTTGATGAATGAGAATATGAGTAAATGAACACTCCTTTCTCCTCTACCCTGCACATGGACTACAAGGGAAGACATTGGAAAATTAGAAAAAACAGATATTCAGAAATTATAGTTGGTTAGACAGAATGAACAAAGATACAAGGAAAAGTCAGCAGCTTTTCAAACGAGTCTTTCGTAATTCAGAGTATCCCAAATATACCAAAGGTTTCGGGTGGTCTGATGAATTTCACAGATAAAACTCTCTATTCTGGTTTCAGAAAACTTTGCAAATCAGACTCAGTTCTCCCTCTGTTTCACCTCTCTCTTTTGACACATACTCTCATTTCAAGTCATCTTGGCCTATAGACCTTCATGATAACAACCAGAAATTCAAAATCTCCTAATTTACTGAGGTCTGCCATTAAAGATGCCCCATACTGGTGGGATGGGGAGGAGAGGCAGGGGAAAGTACAAAAGGGAGGGGATATATGTATTGTATACCTATGGCTGATTTATGTTGAGGTTTGACAAAAAACAACAAAATTCTGTAAAGCAATTATTCTTCAAATAAAAAGTGAATAAAAAAATATGCTCCATACTTAGGATCATAAACCTGGCATATTTCCAGACAGTACTGATTTCATATATTTTATTCTTTTCATTCATTAAAACAATCTACATGAAATAATATCATTATAAAAACTACCATATAAACACATTCACGAATTGACAAAAGCTTAAGATGGATTCCAGTTTTCTGGAGAGAAAACAAGGACATCTGACTAAAGGTTCCAAAATTACATGCCAATTCTTGGAAATTTTTGCTTCCATTCCTTAGTGCTGATTTAAACTAAGTATTGATATAATTATAACAATTAACTCAGGAGTACAAATCACTTTATCCCTCCCTAGAGTCATTAATGGAAATGAGGGACTTCTTTCATTAAACAAATTACCCAGTAATGAATCACTTTTGAGTTAGGGACATCTTTCAGCATTTACTGTCTACTGGAGGTAGTCTTATATACAATAAGTCTCTTCAAGGAGTACAAGTCCATGCTTTTTGTAAGCTTTTGTATTTATCTTCTTCCTCGTTGTCACCTACCAGATAACTACCTCTTCAAAAACCTCTCTTTTTTTTATCCTTTGGCACCTGGTTCATAGACTTTCCTTTTACCCAAAAGTTGCAGTCAACCAGAGTAACCAATATGTGCTGCATTTAATGACTCTGTACATATCTTTCATTTCTTGATTTTTCTTAGTGACTCAATCTGCCATTTCTTTCCATGGACATGCCCCAGATATCATTAATGCTCTACCTTCAAATAATATATTTAAACGTTCTGTATTACTCTTTAATCATGATCCACCCCCAACATTCCAGCATTCTCTTCTAATTACAATCTAATATATATAGATTCTCAAGGCAAGTCATCCCTGAAGTAGGAAGTGTAGAGTTCATGATCAAAGTCTTCGAACTTCTTAATCTTTTAGTTATTTACACTTTATATTTTTACAATGTATGGTTTTACAGAATATATAAACTATATATAATACTGGTATACTTTAATATACTTTTAATAAGCTTTATATAAAGTATATGAGCATAGAAAACAATAAATTTATAATACATGTATACATTGGTGGTATGTGTTAAAAAAAATTGGAGAGGACTTCACTGACTACTTTCTATATTTTGTCCTTTCTCTTACTGGCCTCCCTACTCTGCCTTTATTGCATTGTACATCACTTAAACCACTCACCTGTCAATATATTCAATTCCCTGCCACACTGTCCTCCCATCGTATCTGGGTTCCTGAGTGCTTCAAGAGAAAAATTACAAAATATAAAACTCTACAGATAGTGGCCACCATAAATCCTTGGTTAGCATCCTGAATTTGGGCCTCAGTGATGCCTGGTAATCCTATTAGCTTTTCTCCTTTAGCTCTCTCATCCTCCACAGTGATTATTTCAAACATTCATCACTTCTCTAAAAACTCTGCCTTTACCATCTCATCCCTCACACCCAACTAATCATATAAAGTGCTGTTTAACAGGAAAAAAAAAATCTTTTTCCTTAGATTATACTAAAAGCTAATATTAACGATTTCCAACATTTCTTTTTCCCTCCTCTTAGAATGGAAAGGTATGTCTCTGTGTTCTGGTTTCGAAGTCTCATTTCTGTTGCTAATGTGTTCATTCTCTCTACTACCCTTAGCAGTTAAACATGCACAAGTCACTCCCATTATAGCAAGAGCCCTCCTTCAATCCCAAGCTCTGCTCTCTCCAGCTAGTACTCTTTCTTTTTCCTCCTGCTTTTTATAATCAAACTCCATATAAGAGTGGAGACATCAACTGTCTCCCTTTCTCCACCCCTCACTTACTACTCAATTACAGCAACTAGGCTTCCATGACCATTAATTTAGGTCATTAATTCATATTTATATTAGTAAATTCAAAGACATTTTAATCATTATTTTTCATTATTTCTCGTCAGCTTTTGACCCAGCTGTTTCTTCACCTTGGAGACACCAAATAGTTTTCCTCTTATCTCATTGATTTTTATTCTCCTTTGTGCTCTCGTCATCATCAATGATTCTGAAACTGTGGCTGAGTCACCCGGGGAGCTTTTGAAACATAGATATCTTAGGATACACGAAGACTAAGTTGAATCACAATCCCTGGAGAGTGGAGCCTGGGTATCATATTTTTAGAAAGCTCATTAGGTGATTCAGATACAGTCTGAAAATTAAGAACCTCTGCTTTAAATGTTGTCCACAGGGCTCTGCCACAAGCCCTCTTTCCTTCTTACAGTACAAACTCACCTAATCTTGTGGTTTAAGTTATGATCTACATGCTGATAAATTCCAAATGTGTATCTTCAACTCAGATTTCTCTTCTGATCTCTAGACCAATGTATTCAAATCGTTCATGTAGACAAAAACACTCTGATGGCTTGTATGTTTGTATATCTCAAACTCAAAATGTCTCTGATTGAACCACTCACTTCCCATCCCCCATATAACCTGTTCTTAATACTGTCCATCCAACAAACTATTAAATTCCAACAACTATGCCTCTTAAATTATCTCCCCAATCTATTACTTTCTAATCTCATTCTTCCTATAGTCACCATAGGAGAGTGGAGCCTGGGTATCATATTTTTAGAAAGCTCATTAGGTGATTCAGATACAGTGTGAAAATTAAGAACCTGTGCTTTAAATGTTGTCCACCTTAACTGGACCAATGCCAGAGATTCCTAACTGGCTTCCCACCTGTGATCTTGCTCTCTCCTGCAATCCATACTCTTCAATGTAACCAGAATGATTCTTCTAAAAGGCAAACTTGACTGCATTACCCTACTCCCATTACTCAAACTTTATCATGCTTTAAACTTTTCAGTGGTTTCTCTTTGCCTTTAGAATAATTTTTAAATACCTCACCAAAACTTACAAAGTCCTTCATGACTGTGCCCTTGCCTGCCCTTCGCCCACCTTCAAAGTTCAAATACTGAACCTCCAGTTCTTCAAAGAGCCATCATTCTCACTCCACCAGGCACAGGCATAAGATTATTTCTACTTGAAATAATTTTTCCATCTCTTTACTGGTCTAGGTGACTACTTATTTTTCAGGTTTTAATTTAAGTGCTGCAGCTTCCAAGGAGGACTTTCCTAAATTGTACAATCTGTGGTAAAGACCAATGGCACAGTTGATACTCAACAAATAGTCAAATGTAACTCCTCTGCATTTTCTAGCATGCCTTCAGGAAGGTTAGATTTCTGGCCAGTAAGATGTAAAGGAAACAGACGTAAGCAATGTACAGACTGTTCTTAAAAATGTTCAATTCTCTACTTCTACTACCTCTGCCATGACACCTGAAGAAGTCATAATGTTTCTGCAAGATATAGAAGCAATGCTTGATATAAACTGGACACTTATTGTGTGAAAAAACAAATTCCTTGTGTATTAAATTACTGAACTTTCTGGGTTAATTTGATACCAAGTTTAACCTGGCCAACACTTGCTAACAATAATACAAGGCTCCAGCTATACACTCTCCCACCAAGACTCTTACTATGTAGCACAGTTTGTTATTGCTTATCTGTCTGCCCTGATAAGACTCTGAGCATCTTAAGGAAAAGTTTTGTGTTCTCCTGTTCCCTGCCTTATCTCTAGCATTAAAAAAATATTTTGGTACATGAATGAACGTATCAATATAACCTACTTTGTCTAGGAGAATACAATAGAACCAGCAGTTTGAATTTATAATACTATATACCAGATATTTTATCTCAGTATTTTTTTCTATATCTTTTAGTTAAAAGCAGTTGTATATATTTTGGATCCTGTTTTATTTTTTTTCATTTAACAGGAGGATGTACCTTTGTAATTACAAATTCATCACAAATATCATTCATAGTGAGTACATAATAATTCTTTATAATGAATATTCAGTATATGAATATTCAGTATATTCAGTATAAATACTGTCAGCTACCTAAACATTTCCTGTTCTTGGACATTTAGGTGGTTTCCTGCAAACAATTTTAGATACAAGACAGTTTCTATGCTCGTTCAGTTTACTTTTTAAATCTTTTCTCCTACAATTTAAAGGCTTACTAGATGCCTTGAATTGAATGAAACACTGATAATATGTATTGATTAAGTTTTTAGTGGGGAAAAATTATATCAGTTCCAAAATAAAGGGTACTACCAGATACTGTACAAACAAAATGTCTGAACAAAATATAAACTACGATAAAGAGGAACATAATAAAAATGAAGACAGCATTGACTTTGATGATTCTCTTGCTCCTCCTCTACTCCACCATAATTCTCCAATGATAACTGAAATTTTAATTCTAAGAGTAAGAATCAAGGAAAGCACAATGCTTGGCATTAGTTCAAGTTCTGGCCACTTCATTTAGTAGCTGTACAGCCTTATACATGATCTCTCTGTATTTCTATTATTTTTGAGAGGTGTGTGTCTCTTTCTATAGCAGGGTTTCTCAATTTATGTAACACTATTGATATTCTGGACTGGATAACTCTTTGTTGTTGGGGGCTGTCCTGCACAGTGTAAGATGTTTAGCAGCATATCTGACCTCTACCCACTGACGCCGGTAGTAATACCTTGCTACTGTCAGGTGAGGAAAATAAAAAATATCTTCAACATTATGAAATATGCTATGAGGGATTGAGAACTACTGCTTTAAGATAAGGAAGAACAGTACTTTTTAGTCCTATGTGTGTGTCTGTGTTCAACTGTGCTGAACAGTTGTGTCTGACTCTTTACGGCCCCATGGACTATAGCCTGCCAGGCTCCCTTGCTCATGGAGTTTTCCAGGCAAGAATAGTGGAGTGGGATGTCATTTCCTACTCCAGGGAATCTTTCCAACCCCACGGACTGAACCTGTGTCTTTTGTGACTTCTGAAATGACAGGCAGATTACTTTACCACTGAGCAACCTGGGAAGCCTTTATTAGTTCTATATCTTTGTTATTTCAGCAATTTATTTCACAATTTTTCCAGAACTCCTAACAAATTATCAGGTTAAATGTTTATAGTCTGTCTACATCATTTTCCTTTTCCTTCTTTGTTCTTTTGTAATTTGCTTTCAAATTGTCAAAAGCATACTAAAGAAAGAAAATGGAAAAGTGTAAATGTTAAACTATACAATTTGTCCTGGGATAATTAAAAATTGATAATATTGCTCTTTTAACTCTTAATAGTATTTCAATTACTTTTATATATTCTCTTTTAAGAAGAAAAGGGTTACTTCAATTTTCCTTCTCCCACACATGACCATTAATGGTGGCTTTATAGCTCAGGGATCCCAATTAATATTTAACATTGCAAGCACTGAAAAAGCCTAAAACTGCTTCTTCTCTCTGAAAACTGCTTCTTCTCTCTGAAAACTTTTTTCCCAAATGTGTTGAAGGTGCCAAGAATACTCCAAAAATAATCTAACTCATATTAATAGAATTAATTTAAAATGATTATTATGCAGAGACATTTATTGCTCAAATTAATCAATTTGTATTTATACTATTCCACACACTCTAAATACTTTATAAATGTTAAATCTACTTATTAAATATCCCCACTTTTTATACAAAAGGCATAAATTCTAAGCAAATAAAAATGAAGTCTTCAAATAAAGGTATTTCCTTAAAATACACTCTATATTACTAAGCACTTTGACATTAAATAAGTCAGGTAAACTTACTATTTAAATAAGGATTATATATATATGTATTCAAGGGATGAAATAATGCAACCAATCATATGAAATATGACAGGTGGTCAGCCATAAACCAAACAACAAGTAATTACATTTAATTTTGTATTTCCCTCAATATCTAATATAAAAATAACATGAAGAGGCAGTTTTAATTTCTAAAGCAACAGAATAAGGGAAAATTTGCTCACTCTCAAATGCTTCTTTAAATAATGTTATCTTGATATTCACTGTGTTCTTTCAATAATTTGAAAATGAACATTTCTTCACAAACAACATTTTCCCACCTGTTAAAAAGAGTTGCTGAATCTGGATTTCTTAACTGTGATCCAACATTTTCAACTGATTAGGCATATGCTGAGAGTAATGTTAACCTTTCAAGTATATTTAGTGAATAAAGAGCATAACTCACCATAATTTTACTTTTTTATTTATTATTTATACCCTGCTGGCTTCTAGTAATGTTTTAAGATGATTCACTTGGTCTTTTACATTGGAATTATGAGGCACCTCTGAATGGTAGAAAAATCATTGGCTTTGGAAACAGACACACTTAGGTTTGAATCCTGTCTCAGGATTCAATAGTACCCATGGAACTTGGATTAAGTCACTTATTTTACTCTCTGAAGAGCAGATTCTATACCTATTAGTCTGCTACCTATATGTACCTGGCTTGCGGCTGCCATCCTGTAAGTTAAATTTCTTCCTCTTAAAAAATGGTTAGACTTTTAGAGAATGAGGTATATTATTTTTCATAGTATTCTCTTCCAGCTCAAAAAAAGATAAGGCTTTGGTACTGTGCCTAATAGAAAAAACATCAGTATCTCAAAATACCAACGCAGATGCCATTCTGGATTCATTCTTTTTTTGAACTACTTTATATGCACTCATACCACTAAACTTAGTTGAATACTACTTAATGGGTATATATGAAAATGAGAGTAGAAAACTGAGAGTAATATTTCAAGACAGATAAATGTAAGTGGGATTGTGAAAATATTTTAACATCCTAGGGTAAACCTTCAGTTTAGAGCAGAGGACTTCAAATATAGTGTGCTGTACTAAATTTTCCTTCTAAAGTTTATATGAGATACTGTAGTAATCCTTAGAAAGCCAATGCAATTCTTTGATTAAGTTTTGTTTGAAACTTATTAACACATTTACTTACTCTTTGGAGAAGTTAGCCTCTGTTTTAATTTAAAAAAATAAAAAAAGACTGCAAGGTTCTACATCCAGAACTTCTGATTCAACAGGTCTTGAGTAAGGTCTTTGGAATTTGCTTTTCTAACACATTCCCAGGCTGCTGATGTTATGTAGGATATTTTAGCAGGATATGAGAACAGGCCAGGCAGTATATTAAAAAGCAGACACAGCCCTTTGCCAACAAAGGTCCATATAGTCAAAGTTATGGTTTTCCAGTAGTCATGTACAGATGTGAGATTTGGATAAAAAAGAATGCTGAGCATCAAAGAATTGATACTTCCAAACTTTGGTGTTGGAGAAGACTCTTGAGAGTCCCTTGGACATCAAGGAGATAAAATCAATCAGTACCAAAGGAAATCAACCTTGAATTTTCACTGGAAGGACTGATGCTCAAGCTGAAGCTCTAATACTTGGGCCACCAGACGTGAAAAGCTGACTCTTTGGAAAAGACCCTGATGCTGGGAAAGACTGAAGACAGGAGGAGAAGGGAGTACCAGGGGATAAGATTGGATGGTATCACTGATTCAGTGGATAAGTTTGAGCAAACTCTGGGAGATGGTGAAAGATAGGGAAGCCTGATGTGTTGCATTCTATGGGGTCGCAAATAGTCAGACATGACTGAGTAACTGAACAACAAATGAGAACCACTGCTCCAAATATCTCTAAATCGGTATTATTCTTAGTCTTCTGTAATCTGAATAATCTGTTATAATTTCTAGACACAATTCATTCATTTACTTGTCTAGCTATTACTTGGCCAGGCTATCTAAGGTTCTGGTGATTAAGTGATGAAAAGATAGACAAGGTTTCTGCTCTCATGGAACTTACATTCTAGCAGTCAGAGGCACAATAAATATATAAATAAATGAAAAATACTGGTAGTAGTAGGTGCCATAAACAAAATTAAAACAATGTAATGTGATCTGAGTGATCTCTTTAGATTTGGTGGTAGATGGAGAAAACTTTTCTGAAGCATTAACATTTAAGCTAAAATCTGACTTAACAAGAGCCACCTATGGAAAGACTGAGGGAAGAACATTCTAGGTAGAGGGAACAGTTGTATAAATATCCTAAAGGAGAAACAAGTTTTAAGTTTGGTTTGTCAAGAAATAGGTTAATTTGCATTTCAAAGGACATTGTATAGACAGTCAGGGGCCAAGTCAATCATGTAGTATCATTTGCAGTGGGGTAAATAGTTTGGAGAGTCTTCCATAAGTGAAGAGCTCCAATACACCAAACTGAAAAATTCTGCTATTAGAGTACAAATAATGAATACTGTAATTATCTGATGAGATTGTATGTGTAAGAAAAGGTCTCACCATTACTACTAATTGTTCAAAGGATGGTAGGCATGGTCTAAAAAACTTAGGACTAAAAACAAAAGTCAGTGGCTTAGAAGGCTCTGCTACCTACTAGCTATGTGATCAAGGACATGGTAAAGTCTTCAGTCCTCTGGATCTCAGTTTTCTCATCTATAAAAGGGAACAGAGTAAGTATATCTAAGAAGTGTTATGAAGATTAGACATGATGATGGATATATCATACCCAGTTAAGTACCCATTATTCTGTGGTTACTTAATGTTATTCCAGATCAGTCTCTTTTGTTCTTACAGATAAATCCACTAGCTCAAAGTAACGAAAGAAGAATTGAAACACACTGGGTTTTCAAGAAAACTCTTTCTTTTGTATCTGAATTTCTATAGCTTCAACTTTCCAACAATCCCATAACATTAGAAAGCCTATTTCTGAATGTTTAAATATTACATAATAATAAACCCAAGAATAGTAGGTATTTTAAAATCAACATACAAGAACTATATACCAAATAAATGTAGCTCCATTCAAAGTACAGGCTTACATGGACTTCGCTCCAGGTCCTGTTGTAAGACTCTGTGCTCCCCCTATAGGGGGCATGGGTTCCATCCTTAGATCTCTGGTCAGGGAACTAAGGTCTCGCAGGCTGCATGGTATGGCCAAGAAAAACTATCCAAAACAAAAAACAAAGTGTAGGGTTACTGGGCTACAGTTGTTCCCAATATCTTTGAAACTCCTCTTCTAGAACTATAGTAAGAATCTATTTAGAAGACTCACAGAGGTCTACTGATTTTAAACTTTCGCTTGTTCTTGACCAAGAAACAAAATGTAAAAACTCTGCTTATCAGACATTACTCAGAAAGACAGCTGTTTGTAAATTCAAACTCAGCCCTCAACAAATGACCAATAACAGTCATCATGCCACACTGTTTATAGACAACCTAAGGAGTTCAAACCTAAGTATTTATTTGAATCTAAGTATTTAATTGATTAAAGGGACATAGTAATTCAAGCATCACCATCTGGTAAAACAGCATTTCTATAGTAAACAGATTCTGAATAACAAAACTGATATACAAATTACTAACTGTCTCTATCACTCTCTTCAGGATGATGAGGCCTGACATAAGTAACAGTTACTAAACCTGTAACCCCAAGGTCACATAACTAAACCTACTAACAGTCATAATATCTCTCACTCAAAACCACAGGGGCCAGCAGAATTTCAGCATTGATACATACTTATTTTTTTCTTTAATTTTAGAACGACAATATAGTGCATATACTGCATATGATGTGACATCCTCAGAGGTGACAGGGGCAGCACTTGAGAACCAAATATGTATTTCTGCAGTGAAATATAGCAGTGTTCACATACGGGACACATAAAGCCTATAAAAAGCCTCACATAAATTCAATTCTGGATTTGCCACCAACTAAGAAGTCAGATTTTGCTACCTTAACTAAATATGGTTTCCCTTAATTTTCTGTTTAAAAAAGTGTAGGTTCCTTCCCTTCCTCCTTGAATGTTATATAGTTCAGAGTTATAGATAAGGGACTATGGACACGTATCAGTATCTGGAAATGTTCTCTCGACATGATCCATGGTCACTTTTAAAAAAGAAAATTTAGAAGGCTTCCTGACTAGCTAAAGACTGGGACAATAACAAAAGAGCTTTTAAAAGTCCTGGATATCAGTAATTGTGCTAGTGACAAAGAATTCCTGCAAAGGTTTCAAAAGGCTGAGGTAATATGAAGAACAGTTTCTCTTGCAGTTGATGTTAGAAAATGCCATTATTCAAAATACGAGATTTAGGTTAGCTTTTCTGCCACAAGCAACAATAATTACTATAATGATTACTACAGTGATGTGGGAAACCTTGCTTTATACCGGCTGCCAAGAAAACCAGTCATTCCTTGTTTCCTCAGGTTTAAGCAGAAATGCCCTGAACCTGGAGAGCGCTGCTTAACCCTGCCCTTGTCTCAGTGGTCAGGACCTGCTGCACTGGTTACTCAGACTGAAGAGATTTCTGTAGCACAGAAGACCCATCCTTGGGTCACCTTGCCTACTGATCCCTTCTCCCTCCTTCCTACTGCCTCCTTTTCCATCAGCTCCTAGAGAGTAGCTGGAGTCTACGCATTTCTGCTTTCAGGTGCTTCTCTGACTTAAAATTAGACCCTACCTTCTATTATTAGAGAATTTCTATTCTCTCTAGAGTAGCTGATTTTCTGCTTGAAGCTCTCTGTTTGCTGAGACCCTCATTCTCTGTCATCTCTGATCAGCCTAAATCAGCTGGGGTCCCACGCTCCTCGTGGCCCGCCTCCTCCTGCGTCACTGGTAGTCAGAGAAGTGCCGCTACTCTTCTTTAGTATTGGTTTCCTGTTATCAAATATGTCTTCCTTCTATGTTTTCTCTTTGTCACAGACCTCCCCTCAACTTCCATAATCAAATAAAATGGAAGCCATGAGCCCAATATTTTGAAAAAAGACAAAAATGTTGTATTAGGAAAAAATTTAAAGAATAAATTTAAAGGCAATCAAAAATTTTACTACAACTCTTTAAAAACAGCGTCAATTTTCAACCAAAAAACAAGGAAAAATGCTGGCAACAAGAAAATGTTATTAGTTGGAGATGGAAGATAAGGGAGTGGATTGCTTGAGAGTGAGAGAAAAAAGGCCTCAGGAAAAAAAATCTGCCACCACTAAATGTCAAAAATATTCTATAAATAGTAACAAAGATACCCTGTATTTACATAATGACTTTCTTTCAAAGAATTCATGATGATGTATTTTTTTGAAATGAAGACTTTTTTTTAAAGAAGATAAGCCAATGTAAGGTAAGCTTGAATCACTCTTGAAAAGTATTTATTTGTGCAGTGTTTCCAAAATAAAAAAACAAAAACATAAATGTATTGAAGACATTGTTTGTTTTTAAATCTGAGATGAAGATTTTATCAGGCTTAAGTTTCCACTGAAAGGTCAATGTAACAATGATGAAAAATTTATACTTATTAAAATAATGACTTGGAAATCAACAAACATTTACTGAAATATTTAAATATTTTTAAAAGCTATATTTTCAGTGGTAGAAAATAAGGGAACATAATATCTAAGATCTGTCAAAATTGCTTTATTTATTAAATGGCTACTATAGTATCTTTTGTTTTATATGTCCTTGTGTTTGGAATATTTTAAATTCTAGTTGGGTTAATTTTATATTCCCCAAATAAAGATGAAGCTTCTAGTTAGGCATGTCACAGGGAGTTGGTGGCATCTTTTATGAGAAGAGAAGCAAGGGAAAGGTTAAGTGATTTGCCCAATATTAATGGCAAAACAAGGTAGAGATCTTGTTTCTGACTTCAAGTACAATGCTTTTATGTATTACATAAATCTGTAATCCACAAAATGAAACTAAGTATTAAAATGCAAACAGGAAAAAAAATTGTATATAGTATTTCTAACCAGGCTGTCAATTTTGGGGGGCAATCTTTATCTAGCGGGAAAATTTCCTGATAGCAAAAATGTGAAGGATTAAAAAATATTTCTTATAAATGATGTAAACAATGGTAAAAAGAGAAATATTTTGATAAGGACATGGTGGAATATAGGGCTTTGATTGGGATGCTCTGTATCTAATTTTTGGGTGAAATACTATAAATGATTATAAAGTAAAAAATATACATAATATACTTGGGGAAGGGATGTATGATATCTTTTCATCTTCCCACTTAAGAAAATATTTAACAATGAAAGTATGCTTACTGACTCTCAAGCAGAGGGTATGATTTAAAACCATAAATAAAATTAATATGAAATCCTTAAAAAAATATTTTCCACTTGAGAGTATTTCTCAATGTTTCAAAAGTCATAATCTTTCATAACCAATGAAAAGTAGCTTTGTGAATATGCTTATATTTTGATTTTTGAAACTAAGACTCACTAACATATTACAGAGCAGATATACTTGATGGTTATCTGGGCAACACAAATTTTACACATTTGACTTCTGATTAATTTCACTATAATCAGAAGTCAAAATTGTAATGTGCTGCTGATGGAAATCAGCAAACATGGGCATTAAGAGTTCACATTCTGGGACTGAATACATTTTGGGTTTGAACCTCCACTCTCTCACACAGTATTTGAGTAACTATGGGCAGGTGACTTCTTTGTACCCATTTCTTCGTAAATTTGTTGTGAGGATCATAGGAAATCATGACTAAATGAGCAAGAAAGCATAATGCTTAGTAAATACTGGTTATAATTACTCACAAGAATTTTATAGAGGATAACATATTCATTCTATTGGAAACATGCCAAATGTTTTGAAATTGTGCCAAGGCTACTGGCAAAAAGGTAATATTATTTTGTTCCTTTTTGAGTTGCAAATGCACAAGATAGCCCTGTAGTAAAAGCCTCCTTCCCTTGAAATCTCATGCAGATTAAGAAATGGACCTATAACAATTATATGAGGTTAATGTTTTATCCTTCAACTGGACAAAAAACTTCATAAGGTTTCAGCTCATTTTGGTTCTTTTATCACTTAACCTAATACTAGTGCTCTGGTGTATAGCAGTGACTCCATAAGTACTGTTGAATGAGTGAGTGAATGAATGAGCTGATATCAATCAGAGAAGATATAGAAGGGCCAAAAGATGAATAATGGAAAATATGACCATCTGAGATAAAGAAAAATCCAAAATGAGATGCTAGTGGTCCTGGGCAAATGGCAAAGACCTGAGAAGTTTAGAGAATCTGTGAGCAAAAGGAATGAAGACTTGAAATCTTGACAGGGAGATGGATATACACTTTACAAAAGGTAAGATAACACAGAAAACACTGAATGAGTGACAAGAATCTGAAAATTCAGGTTTTATAATGAGAGATCCTCACGTATAAACATTGCAGTGTTTCTGGAGAGAGCAGTTGCAGTCTAAGACTAGAGTCCTAGTCTACTCTAGGACCAAGAGAGGAAATTATACTTTCACAAAGTCTGAAGGATTCAGGAAAAGTGCCTTTGGTTTTGCCTAAGGATGAAATGTTTCCCTAAAGAGGAAAGAAGCATGGAAGGACACAGCACCAAAAAGAATGAGGCTACAGAACAAATGAAAGCAGAAAGACTCAGAACAGTCTAAAAGTTATCTGTATAAAAGGAAATATTAAGTGTACTGGCCATGTGGAAGATTAAGTGATTTACCTACTAAATTAATGTAATCACTTTCAAAATGAGTAGTTACTGATATTTTATGTCTGGCTTCCCTGGTGGCTCAGAGGTTAAAAGCATCTGCCTCCAATGCGGGAGACCCGGGTTTGATCCCTGGGTTGGGAAGATCCTCTGGAGAAGGAAATGGCAATCCACTCCAGTATTCTTGCCTGGAGAATCCCATGGACTGAGAAGCCTAGTAGGTTACAGTCCACGGGGTCGCAGAGTCAGACACGACTGAGCGACTTCACCACCACCACTGATATTTTATATGGCTTGAGTGCTAAAATACCTGAAATTACCCCACAAAGTTCTGAGTGACAATTCAGTAGGCAATGTGTAGAAGAAACAGAAGGATTAAAGCTATGATTCTGGAGCAGACCCAGAGTCAGGGGCATCAGGTCATCTAGCACATGGGCATCCATCTGGAGAAGCCTTCTGAGGAGTGCTGCCTTGGGTTGTGCTGCAGGACAGGATCCTTTCACAGAGAGTAGATTAGGATTTATGGGATGTGCCCATCACCTCTCTGCCCTGTTGACTGCAAGTAGTCCCTTGGTTATTTGCAGGGGAGTGGTTCAGGACCCATGGAGGATCTGCAGATGCTCAAGTTCCAGAGTAGGTTGTTACATGGAGGAGCAGCTCTACTCTTATTCCTCCTCAGAGCCAGATATTTTGCTATGAGTAACAGGGATATATCAGTGACTACTTATCAAGGTTGATTTTGCTTGACTCCATTTTCCATACATTCTTTATAGTTAAACTATCTTTAATCTTTGTGAGAAATTTCATATTCCTCTGATTTTAGTTTAAACCACAGAGACAGTAAGGGAGCAGAGAACATACGTAATTTCCACTGGAACACAATTAATTAGGAGTTAACTGCATATCTCATATGTTACATCCTAGAAATGATTATAAATTTTACATGTATAACAATTTAGAAAGACAAGAACTCCATCTTCACAGAGTTTTTATTCCGATGTTTGGGAGAACTGCAGAGGTTTGAAGTGAAAGTAGCTCTCAGCTGTGTTCGACTCTTTGTGATCCCATGGATTATAGTCCATGGAATTCTCCTGGCCAAAATACTGGAGTGGGTAGCCATTCTCTTCTCCAGGGGATTTTTCCAACCCAGGGATTGAACCCAGATCTCCCACACTGCAGGCAGATTCTTTACCAGCTGAGTCCAAGAACTCTTTACCAGGGAAGCCCAAGAATATTGCAGTGAGTAGCCTATCCCTTCAGCAGATCTTCCCATCCCAGGAATCAAACCAGGGTCTCCTACATTGCAGGTAGATTCTTTACCAGCTAGGCTACCAGGGAATCCCATGGTAGCAGAGGTTTAGAGGAAACGGTCAGTAAATTAACATTTATTTAACCACTTTTACTTTGCCTATCATTTTTGCAGTGATATACACTATGAAGAAAATATGTCTTTAGGATACAGGAATTATCCTTACATTTAATATAAGTGCCTCTGCAGCAAATGCTTCTCTATGTTTAATCTCACCTTCCTTTACTACATTTTGCAAAAATATATTTATTCTTCTCATCATAAAAGTAACAGCTACATTACAGAAATATTGGAATCTAGAAGAAAAAAAAATATAAGGTCCTAATCTTAGCACTTGAATACAACCATTTAGCATTTTGCTACATTTCCTTCTAACATTTTCTTTCTTTTCCTTTTAAAAATTAATTTAATTGGAGGCTAATTACTTTACAATATTGTAATGGTTTTGCCATACATTGACATGAATCAGCCATGGGTGTACATGTGTTCCCCATCCTGAAGCCCCCTCCCACCTCCCTCCCCATGCCATCCCTCAGGGTCATCCCAGTGCACCAGCCCTGAGCACCGTCTCATGCATTGAACCTGGACTGGCGATCTGTTTCACATATGATAATATACATGTTTCAATGTTATTCTCTCAAATCATCCCACCCTCGTCTTCCTCTACAGAGTCCAAAAGATTGTTCTTTACATCTGTGTCTCTTTTGCTGTCTTGCATATACGGTCATCATTACCATCTTTTTAAATCCCATATATATATGCATTAGTATACTGTATTGGTATTTTTCTTTCTTACTTCACTCCGTATAATAGGCTCCAGTTTCTTCCACCTCAGTAGAGTTGATTTGAATGCATTCTTTTTAAAGGCTGAGTAATATTCCACTGTGTATATGTACCACAGCTTTCTTATCCATTCATCTGCTGATGAACATCTAGGCTGCTTCCATGTCCTGGCTACTGTAAACAGTGCTGCGATGAACATTGGGGTTACACGTGTGTCTTTCAATTCTGGTTTCCTTGGTGTGTATGTCCAACAGTGGCATTGCTGGGTATTTCCTTCTAACATTTTAAATGCTTAAAGAGCTCTGTATTTTCATAATTATGATTATAATACTTTTATATGTTTTCATTTTAAGCATTTCCCTTACTTCATAATTTTTATTTTTTTTAATTTTTTATTTGAAAATTTAGCAGATCCACAAACTAATGAAAGAGCCACATATGTATTTGTTTTTCTCCCTGACCATCTAAAAGCTTTCAGAATGAATGTAAAATTTCTATTTTAAGCCTAATGAGTCTTTCAATTGGGGCTCAGTGATAAAGATTTTAAACCTAAACAATGCTAGGTGAAAATATGATGCTTGATATATTTTAAAGTATTATTAAATATAGTAAATGTTGTATTCACATTACCACACACTTTTACTTTAGATTTTCTGTTGGATAAAATTAATGGGAAAATCATTTTTTTCAATAACATTTATTTAGCAACTAGTAAAATACTACATTCCAAACATGTTGCTCGAAAGTTCAGAAAAACAATCACATTTTTAAAATAAAAGAATATTTATACAAAGTAAACTACTGAGTTTCTCACGAACATTCTGAGTTTCTCTCAACATTCCTGGGTCATTTTTTGAGGTTACTTGAAACTTGTTACTTGCAGAAGATATGTCTAAAACTAAATATGGAATATACTGAATTTTCATATACACTGATTTCATTGAAGGGTACGATTTTAATACATCTCTTGCATCACAAGATATAAATGACTCAGTCAGACCACTACTGACTCATATTTAGTATATGGTCACCAGTCTCCTGAGGGAAAGATTAATCACTTGCCCCTAATTCCGTACTTTCAGACTTCACCTTTGCTTTGATTCTAAACTTCCTTTACACAGTAAGACTGCTTTTTGTTTTGTTTTGATTTTGTCTTAGTAATCTCCAAAGATCCACTAGAGACAAAGCAGTATTTATTAACATGAAAACATGGTTTATTAAATTAAAATTAAATTAGCTTCTGGGATCTGGACACTAATGAAAATAGGCAAAGGCAAGTTTTAATGGGGAGGAGAGTAGTCACAAATATAACTAAGACACGGATGCCATAGATGGACAAGGACTGCCTCTCTGACTGGAGAATTTCGGGAACACAGAAATGGTTTATATTCTGTATTCATCACCAACCAAAAATATTCTGTGAAGCTTCGCTTTCTCTCATTTGTATTATCAAAACTAAGTTCGCTTCTCTAACTACAATATCCTTGGGGTGGTTACTCCTACCAACACTACTGCTGGTATAAGCCAGGATAAGACTGATATAAGTTAGGACAAACCCAGTACAGAAAGACTCCTTCATGTCCACCTTCAAATTATGAACTTTCAAAAATGTGAATGTGCATTTGCACATCCAGTCACATAAGTTAGTCCTTGTGCTTGGCATACATTATCCTTTGTGTACATCCTCCACAAGTAGTTGTGCTTTTGTGTACAAGCTGGCCTAGATCTGAAAGAGGACGACTTCACTGAGTTCCTTGCTGTGCAACACAAGGAGCTTACTAATGAAGACCTGACCCTATGGACTGTAGCCTGCCAGGCTCCTCTGTCCATGGGATTCTCCAGGCAAGAATACTGGAGAAGGTAGCCATTCCCTTCTCCAGGGGATCTTCAGCGATCAAACCCCTGTCTCTTACATCTTCTGCATTGGTAAGTGTGTTCCTTACCACTAGTACCACCTGAGAAGCCCCCAAGAATTACATATAGCAGTAGTCAATAGAAATGGGAAGTGGATCACACAAAATTTATAGTAAAAACTGGCACATCTGGTGTATTTAGAGCAATCTGCTGTTCCCTAAACAAATAGATAACTAGCAAAATATTATGCCAACAAGCATCCACTAAGTACAAGCACCCAGTAAGTACACAGGCCATTTAGAATAAAAGCTCAGAATCTGATCAGAATTACTGGAATCATAAAACTGAGTCTTGTCTGTCATCCAGTCAGTCATAAAACTAGAAAGATTCTTAGGAATTATTTGGAAAAATATGCTTCCTATTGTTAAGAAAACAAACTCAAGTATATGTAAAATAGTTGAAAGGAACATTAAAGGGCTCAAGCTCTGAAGCTCTAGATATGAATGAAAATTTTCTGCAAACTTATAAAAATTTGGCTCCTATAAACTCCAAAGAGAAGCTAACCTAGATGCCTTAACTAGATTCTGAAACTGGTGTGAAATGTGTCAGAGTTCTAAATTCTTAAATGCAAAAAAAAAAAAAAAAAAAAAGAAATTTAGGATACAATTGATCTCTGATGGTCAATGCAAGACTGTGTGACGTATGAGCTCAAGGTATCTTTTCTCTCCTCGTGCTATAAAAGTGTATTTTAAGGCTTTTCCTCCAAAACTATTGTAGAATAAACCAGCTTTTATATAATTTCTCTTAACCTGAATCAGAATTCCCTCCTCTTTATTTTGAACTTGAAGTACGGGGAGTGATTTTTACTTGTCCTTCAATTATCAAGTGCCTCATTCATAGTAGGGAAATTACACATAATTTTTGAAGCCCATATACTTTGGACTGCATCATCTTGTTCAGTTTAAGAAATATCTACACTTTATTTTTTCAACACTTTAAAAATGTAAGACATTTTAGCTTAAGAGCTAAAACAGGCTGCAGGCCAGATTTGGAGGGTGGGTGATACTTTGTTGATCCCTAATATAGAATAACTTGCTTCTGATTCTCCTAGACTGAGAACCTAGAAAGAAGGAATGGAAAGTGCTCAACCCACTTTAATATTTCCACTGTCCAGTACAGTGACTTGCACAAAGCAGCCATTCAATAAACATTTCATTAAAGAAAGAATGGAAAAGTAAATGAATGAATGGATGTCAGAAGTATTACTTACAATGTTACTGATTTGTATTGCTGATGATAGCTAGTTCTCTACTGTGAGGCATATACATGACTGACTTCACAGCCTCCTTGAGACTGGATGTGTTCCTTCTGGTCTGGATCATTTAATTGCAGATGTGAGACCTTCCACTGCTCTTCCTCCCCCTCCCCGTTTCTTTCCAGTTTGATGATAAGTAATGACTAAAATGGTAGCTGCTCCATAAAGTCCTTAGATTACTGAGAACAGAGAGATACCTCTGAACATGATGGTCATGTAAGGATATCAAGAAACAAATTTTCACTGTTACCGTTGTTTTAAATTTTCTCACTACTCATAATATAGTCTATCCTGATTGATACAGTACCAATCATACTCATCATCAGGCTACACATATCCTATTTTAAAACTCACACTTGGCTGTAGTACAAAGCAGAGAGATGAAAGCACCTCTCTGCTGAAAAAATCAAGTGCTCTGAGCCTTCAAGTCATTTCTAAGGGTGATGGAGGGCAAATCACCAGTCATTTCAACTTTATGACCTGTTTTCTTAAACAGGATAGGATAATCAGGACACTTAACTTTCTAAGACTACACTTGCAGGGCAAATTAAGAAGGCAACTATACAGACGCTATTTACAATTGAATAAATTGGCTAATTACTAACATTTCCTAATACTACTAACAGTGCAAAGTAGTTATTTTGATCATTAATACATTGATGTGGAAACTGAATAAAAAACTGGATATGTACTATCTCATATATTGCTTACAATATAGATGGCTATTTGCTAAAATCCCTGTAAGAGAAATTATACCTATACAATATGGCTAATCAATTATTAATCCTGAGACAGAATAGCCACAGATTCAGAAACACTTAAGAGATACATCAATGAACTGCAATGTATGGATCATATGTCCTGATTCAAGCAAACTCTAAAAAAACAAAAAACAGACAAACAAAAAAACCTCAAAAAGGCAAACTCACAATTGGAAAGTAAAAATCTGAAAGCTGGCATGTATGATAATCATTAAGGACTATTTCTAACATTTTAAAGTGTGACAGTAATATTTTTTAACAAATTTGAGTTTCTGCTTTCAGATATACATAAATATGTTTATATATAAAGTTTTTTAATAAATAAAAATATATAAACAATATATTTTATATATAATATACAAATAAAAATCTATAAAAATAAAAAATATAAATATATAATAAAATATATATTAATATATTTAATATACAAAGTTTTTAAAATAAATATTGTTTCTGTTTTTCGATATACATATAGAAATATTTATATGTAAAAAAGCTTTAATATTATACACACCTTTCAGGACAATTATTTCCATTCTCTTTCCCTGGTCTAAAGCTTATATAAAGAAAGCTAATGGGACAGAGGTCAGACAAGGAAAAAAGGTTACATGTGCAGGGTTCTAGACTTTTATTTCAATTTTAAATGGAGTAAATCAGGTTTCAGTTTTGCCTGTGACTACCAAAAAAGCCCAAGAAACAAATCTGACTTAATTCAGTTTATCCCAGTATGCCCTGCACTTCCTGACTCATATACAGCAATGGTCCCCAACCTTTTCATCACCAGGGACCAGTTTTGTGGAAGACAATTTTTCCACAGACCAGGGTGGAAGGAGGATGGTTTCGGGATGATTCAAGTGCATTACATTTACTGTGCACTTTATTTCTATTATTAATACATTAGCTTCACCTCAGATCATTAGGCATTGAAACCCAGAGGTTAGAGACCCCTGATCTATACTCCTCCCTAGTTTGCCTCATTCTAGTCTTGGCTTCTTTCCTGAGCCATCTTCTCAATAATCCCTTCCGACAATGCTTTTCTATTGCACCTCTTGTTATTGCTGCTGTGATTACTAATTAACAAATGACAATCCCCTATGCCTCACTGTCTTCACAAAATGCTCTGTCTAGAGACCTATTTGCCTTAATAGAAACCCAGAGGACACCTTTCTCTGGTAGCCCTTTCTAAAGGAAGAAGCCTTTACTCTCGCAACACCCTTTTATTAACAGAGGCTGGGGTAGGGTGGAAAGTTAGCATTACTCCAGCCACTCATTTCCAAATCATTACCACCTCTTCATGTAAAAAAATTTATTTCTTTTAGGTTTACTTTCCATTCATATCACCTAATTTTTTGTTTCCACTGAGGTAATGTTTTTAAATGTAAGAGCAAGGACCGAAAATAGGTAAGAAAATAATTTATACAGTTTAAAACTGATTCATGAAGAACAATTACAACACTGAATTTTAATATTAACTTCAAATTCACCAATGTTAGCAATGTTCCCTTAAGTCCAAGAGGTTTTACTTGTACTTCAAGAGAAAAGGTTTAATGGGCAGTCTACTTACCTATATTCTCCCCTCCCCCCCAAAAAGCACAGTAAATCTAAAATTAAGGCAAAGGTCTCTTCTAAACTGACTTCATCACCACAGTAGAATCTTTATCTATTGTCTTGTCACACAGTAACAAAAAATCTTCACACTTTTAAGGAGAGCAGGCAATTTAGATTAAATCAGCTACTACGTAAGAAATACTGCTTTGTGACAATTTTGGTCAGTTCTATAGGAGTGGTCTAAGGCTTCGGGTGTAAGACCTTGAGTGTGCAGAGAACCCAAGGGTTTGCAGAGAAACCTAGATGGAGTATTCACTCCATCTTATCACTTAATCTCCAGTGCCATTTTTGTTAAAAGAGCAAACTTTAGGGCTACATATATGCACTCTAGAACACTAACCATGTTAAACTGAAATTTAATTAAAGTAAAATAGAAATTTATATTTCTCAATCAAATCATTGTGGTTTAAGAAAACTAACAGAAAACATACATAAACATTTAACCTTGGTAAAGGAAAAACTACCCCTAGTCAGACCCAAGTGATCTAGTTTTCAGGAGATATGAAAATTTAGAATGATAAAACTTTAGTGTTAAATAAATCTGATACACTTTAAATACAAAAGCCTGTCATGGAAAGTAATGATCTATTGTCAGGGATAATCAAGAGCCATTTTATTCAGTTTTTTTTACAACAACTAATTTAGGTGGCCCCTGAAACTCTAAAGTCATGTATTATGTCATATGTTAAATCTAAAAGCATTCAACTTACTATTCAATCAAACCTTTAGTTGGTATACAGGCCAAATCCCCGGAGGGGTGGGGGGGAATGATAAGCCAAAATTTTCTTTATTTTTTCTTTATGCTGTATAACACACATACTTTGAAAAACATTTTTTAGACACAGAGGAACCACACTGATAATTTCTAAAATAGAAATTTTACCCATAAAGATAAAAGTATGCATTTTGGCCCATATATTTTCTAAACGCTTATTCCCTGGTGAAACAGGAATCTGTATTGCATCTAAAAATTATTATCCCGAGGGATGACACTTTGTGAGATGGAATGACTTAGTAAACTTTTTTTGAACTAAATGATGACTCATTTTCACTATGCAGATTTCAGATAACTACAATACACGTACACACAGTCTCGTTGGGTATCTGACTTTCAGTAGATCTCAAGACATTGCATATATTATAGTAATAAATGCTAGTATTATATTGGATAGTATGAGCAGAGCAGAACCTATGTTTGAATTAGCATACTGAATTCTCTAGAGGCATATAATAACTAAAGCAAAGTGAACAGATACATACATTTAGCCATAATTTCCTCCAGAAGACAATACTGATCACGTAAAACATTTTATAAACATGCACTATCCAGAGAGCCTAAATTTTTTTCTTCATATAATCTTTCCAATTTACTATTTGATCTCACTACGATCAGTATGCAAAAGCAAACGTAATGATTACAAATCTCACAGTGTTAACCATTTATTCCATTTTCAACTAGAGTTATCCAACATAACATCTTCTATGAAAAATTTGTAGGACATAAACAACCATCTCTGTTCTTTAAAAGTGTTTAAAACCAATGCATTTTTAAAGACAGTGGGCAGCCTAAGAGAACTTAAAGGACAGAAATGGGTAATTCTGAATTAACATAGAGAAAATATCTAAGATCATCTTTAATGAACGGGATACTCAACAAGTAAATATATTGGGCATATATATTAGTTGTAACACCATAAGCATTGAGAGATATCAGCCTGAGTCCCAATTTCTATTATTTAACCACCACGTGACTGTGGACAAGCCACTTCTCTCTACATGTGAATTTTATCATCTCAAAGACAAACACCTACTGTACAGCACATGGAACTCTGATAATGTCATGTGCAGGCCTGGATGGGAGTGGGATTTGGGGAGAATGGATACTTGTATACCTATGGCTGAGACCCTTCACTGTTCACCTGAAACTATCACAACATTGGCTAAACCCCAATACAAAATGATTTTAGTGTAAAAAAAAAAATAGTATCTATTTCCTGATTAGGTGGATTAAGTGAGAATATATAGTGACTTAGCGCCATGTCTGCCTCATAACTATGGCCATCTACAACCTCTTCACATATTTATATATATGCACATATATATAAAACAATATCATATACATACACATAGAGAAAAATACATTATACATAAATATCTATGTATATTTATATATAAAGATGGAGTATGACAGAAAGAGGGAGAGAATATCAAAATCTACTGGGCTATTATTAGTGGTTTTTAACCTAAAATGAAAATAATTCTCAGTATTTTAAGCTATGTGTACTCTTTTGTTAAATTATTACTTGGAGTTATTATCAAATTATAGTAATACTAAAGTTTTACGCTTACATTTTAAAAGACAGTTATATAAACAAAATGGTTTTAAGAACTTGTTTAATGTTATTTATGTATTTCTAATTTTCACAGTAGCAAAGTTGCCAGAAAAGTGAAAGTGAAGTCACTCAGTCATGTTCAACTCTTTGCGACCCCATGGACTGTAGCCTACCAGGCTCCTCTATCCACGGAATTTTCCAGGCAAGAGTACTGGAGTGGGTTGCCATTTCCTTTCCCAGGAGGTCTCCCCAACCCAGGAATCGAACCCTGGTCTTCCACAGTGCAGGCAGATGCTTTACCATCTGAGCCACCAGGGAAGCCCGTTGTTGCCAGACTTTTCCATAATTCTAACAATCTAGAATGTGCTAGGAAGTATCAGCTTTAGCAATACAAAAATGAAAAAAACCTCCAATTTATATTTTGGACAAAATGTTGAAATGTGAACTAGAGATATGGCCTCAAATTTTTATACCTGGTACCCTATCCATTTCTTCATTAAAGAACCTTGATCCTACCATGATAAAAACAGAATTTTGCCTGAGGATTTTTGTTGGTTTTTCCATGGGTTCTTAATGATTTTAGTTTAACAGTTGTGCAGATACTTTTGAATAAAGCAGCTGAGATTACTGTGTCCTACTAGTAGGAAACATACTATAATATTAAATTACTTAAGTGGATATTAATATATCATCACATAAAAGCACCAGAGATTTAATCTCACCCCTAAAGTAGAATGCTATGTTGATACAGAGAGAAGTCTTTAGGGAAGTGTCACCTGTTCTGTCCCTTGACTTATTCAGTATTTGCATTAATTAATGAAGACACTGAAAAGATAAGGATAAAATGGCTTAGCAATAATTTGTATAAATAGGAACAACCTACTGTTGAGTTTCCCACAACCTTCTTATTATCCAGCATTGTGACACAGATGGTAAACACATTAAGACAGTATAAGGTGACATTTATATAAATGTTAGTCTAGAAGAAAGCACTGGCTGGATAACCATTTAGTGTGAGCTCTTAAGGCAGACTCCTGTAAATAGGAAAAAAACATAAAAGCCAACAACAGTGGACTAACCAAATAAATTATGGTTCTTCCATTTAGTATAGTTCTATCTTAAATTTTAAAATTATGCTGACAAATACATACAGAAATATACTTATGAGTATCAAATGAAAAAAGATCATTTAACAGTATGCACATTTTGATTCTATTAAACAATTATAATGGAAATAGATACATTTCTCTGTTTCTCACTTCCCTCTTCCACCTTTACATTGTATATTTATGCAAAATAAAAAGTAAGTAATGAAAAACATGTATGCTAACAGTGGATATCTCGGAACAATGAAATTACACATTTAAAAACTTTCCTTTCATCTATCCATACATTTTTTCAAAAGAGATCATATGTTGTTTCTGAAACATTAAAAAAAAAATTAAATGAATGCATCCTGCATTAGCTAAAATGTTGGGTCTTAGATTAAAGACTTAGATTTTTGGGGTATAGATTTTGGGTCTAGAATTGGGTCTTAAGATTCTCAATTCCTAAAAAACTTTGATATTTTCCTTTACCTACTGGTAATAATACATCACTTAACATTATAACCAGAGAGTGAAAACCTTTCTTATAAATGACTTCAAATTTTAAAAGAAAGGTCAAATTTTAAATGAAATAATTAAATAACTGTTAGCAAAACTAGTGAAAAATTAGATACAGAATCTATCAATATGGTACAAACAGCAATGACATAGTGAAAGCAAAAATAGGCACACACTAACTGCTGATTAGTTACAGTTATCACTCACAATCTCCTCACTTAAGATGACTCTCAAATCATAAAAGCAATGAAAAATGAACCTATCAATGCATTATCAGTGGGAATACTTGATGAATGAACAATTGCAATGTACAACCAAATCAGACTGTCTTCAACATAAGTTACTTGTTGGAAAAATGTTACAACCTAATGTAGAAAAATCTCTTGGATTCAGATATGATCTCAAAGGGACAGCACAACACTGAAATAACTAATGTAAAATCCATGTCTTCAAATACATTCCCCAAAACATTCTCTCCTTAGTATGATCTCAGAAACAAAGTTTATGTTGCCAGATCCCCCAATCCCACTAAAAATATCTTTTTAGGTCCAACTGAATATGCAGATTCACAGGACAACCACAAGGGACCCCAGACAACGTCTACCCAGAATGTTACAAGACAGGTCGATGTTTGCCAGCAGGGCAGTGTCAGCTATTCCTCTTCTGTAGGAGACCTTGTAGCAGTCCACATAATGGTTCATACAGCTAGCGGGGAGCTCTTTTTTTTTTTTTTAATATAAATTTATTTAATTGGAGGATAATTACTTTACAATATTGTATTGGTTTTGCCATACATCAACATGAATCCGCCACAGGTATACAAGATGTCCATCAGCAGACAAATGGATAAGAAAGCTGTGGTACATATATGCAACTGAATATTACTCAGCCATTAAAAAGAATACATTTGAATCAGTTCTAATGAGGAAGATGAAACTGGAGCCTATTATACAGAGTGAAGTAAGCCAGAAAGAAAAACCCCAATACAGTATACTAACGCATATATACGGAATTTAGAAAGATGGTAACAATAACCCTGTATGCGAGACAGCAAAAGAGACACAGATGTATAGCAGGGAGCTCTTTTCTGGCCTCCTATATCAAGGCTTCATTACAAGATGAGCCCATATCAGACAAATGAGGAAGCTGCACTGATTTTAGAGACCTCATACCCTATCAGGTGTCTGTCAGTATCTTTGTATCAATTCCATAGGCCTCGCTTCCAGGACCCATTTATGAAAGTCATCACATTCAGGAAAACCCAAATATATGGCTTCTTGCCAGGTATTAATAGTGCTATCAGGACAGATGAAGTTTATCAATTTTTACCATAAGCAATGTTGCCTAGTGACACAGCTGATATATTACCCTTATCAGGTTACCAAGGAAACAGAGCTCGAAGTTAACAGAAGGTCAAACTCTCACGCTGAAGGGGAAAGGTTATGTTAAACCTTTGCCCACACAGGGCAAGACACTTTCTTATAGCATGGGTGTGAAATGAGAATAAGAATGACAACACAGCTATCATGAGATTTTAAAACAGCTTTGGAAGATTGAGGGGCTGGGTGAGGGATGAAGTTGGGTGTAGTGTAAGACAGGGGACAGGAAATGAATGAAACTATTTTGTAACTCTGAACAGCATCTCACTTCCATGAGTTTTAATTCCAGTTAACAGTCAAATAAAAACAAAAACAGAATCTAAATTCAATGGCTTTGTTTTTTAAGTAAATCCCCTGACATATCACGATCTACGCAACATGTTGGGAATGCCATCTCTGTCCTCTAGGTGTTCCCAAAACACTTTAACAGAGTACAAAACTGGTGGTGCCAAAAAGTCTCTGGAGAATAAAAGAAGCCAGAAAGGATGTTCAAGTCAAATCTGAAATAAACAAGCAGACAAATGACGTGCATTCTTCACTTAAGGTACAGCTTGAGCAAAGGTGTGGAAAACATAGTGAATATGGTAGATTTAAAAACAGTTTAGTACTGCTCAGGGAAATACTAAGGAGAATAGTAGATTGTGAGACATGAGGCATCATGATGAGATGAACGTAAAATATTTACCTATTAACACAGTATTTAAAAAATCAACAAATATGTATAAATCTAGCCAGTGAAAATAATACTGTAATTGCCTCTTGGCACTGCTACCTCCAAAACTTTAACAAACCATCTAGTTAATTTTGGAACATACAAATAACAGATACGTTTTATTAACCACACATCACTTAAATGCTAAATTTATCTTTTCAGCTCTGCTTTGTATATATTCCAGCCAATGAGCATTAATAGAAAATCTTCCTGTCTTTAAGAAAAATCACACAGAGTTTACAGTGTTTTTTTACAAAAAAAAACTATAATCCATGGAATATTCAAATTTAGCATTTTATTTTGTAACTTTCCTATCCCTCACTTTCCATGTCAGCTCTCATTTATGTAACAGGTGGTAATTTACACATTCAAGTTTGAGAAACTTCACATTTTAATTCATACTGTGATATCCCCTATATTAATTTCCTTCCCTAAGAATGGTCATCCTACATCATTTTTGAATGATGATCTGAAATGCTTATGATACTGCTGCTGATTTGTTAGGAAACATTCTGGTTTCAACTATGGGATGGAGGATGGTCACAGGCTAGAAAAACACAGAAACACCACAAAAACTCCTAAGTTTGCTCTTCTAAGCTGATAGCTGGAACTTTAAATGATAGGTTTATACAGCCTACCAGGGTCCAGCTTCCTCCAATCTTAAAGCTATTCTCACTCCACCTTCCTCCCCTTTCTGTCTTAACAACGCTGGAAAATACCAGGCTATATGAAAAAAGGAAAGACTTGATATGGGGTTCCATGTGGCTAGAAAGAGGTCTGCTAGGCCCTTCTTGGTACATGCTCCAGAATAAAGCAAAGATGGCTTACCCTTTCCTTGTTCCTGCCCTGAGCAGGCAGGGCTTATACATGAGAAAATTGGGGATGAAGTTGAGAGCTATCTAGTTCCAAATCTTCTTTTGGAAAATGTGATGTCTAAATTTATTTTCTCAGATGCAGGCTATGCAATTCCATCTCTGTCAGACTCCAACGTATTGAAGAATCTCACCTGCTCATTGGGTAATAGGACTTGAAGAAGGCAAAACAAGCAAGAACCATGATTTTAGGTATTAAGAAGTACTACAATACATCATTTCGGCTCTTACGAATGTATTCAGAAACTCCTTAATATAAGAGCAGTAGACTATATTTAAGAACAAACTGCTGTCAACATTTTAAGCATTGTTTTTAATACATCAATTACTAAAGGAATATAGGAAGGAAAAAAGGACAGAGGGGAAGAAAAGAAAGAAGAGAAGCTGGCCAACATAAAGCCTCCAATTATTTGTCAGGTAGTTATGTCAAAGCTTTTGGACTTCCCTTGTGGCTCAGCTGGTAAAGAATCTGCCTGCAGTGTGGGAGACCTGCGTTCGAATCCTGGGTTGGGAAGATCCCCTGGAGAAGGGAAAGGCTACTCACTCCAGTATTCTGGCCTGGGGAATTCCATGGACAGTCCATGGAGTTGCAAAGAGTCCAACACGACTAAGTGACTTTCACTTAACTTTAACTTCAGAGCTCTTTTGTCACTAGGTAAGAGGATGAGGGTGAGTTCAGCTGTGAGGCTTGACTGTCCCTAAGAAAAACAGCTGGGAATGGACAAGGTTGGGGCTGGGGGCATTAGCGAGCCTCAGAGAAAGGTAAGGAGCAGGAAAAATTAGTGTGTCCGAGGAGTTATGAGAAAGAATGCAGATTTGATCTAGGGTAGCACCAACTTCTAAATGATCTTAGCTGGCAGAAGCAGCAATGTGGAAGAGGTCTTTGTGCTGTGGTAACACTTGAAGATAAGCAGTAGGAGCAGAAAGTTTTTGTGATATCCACTTTATATAAAGCAGAAGCATAAATATCATCTGCCTGGTATTAGAGACTGCAGTCCCATGAGATTCCAGGAAAAGGAAGTTTATCAGTATTGAACAAGTATATCAAGTCTCTGATCCAACAGGGTGAAAATGGTAGGAGAAGGGTATATCTCACTGGCATTAAAGCACTTACAGACTCAACCTAGGAATTTAGACAATGGGCTAAAAACAAGAAAGATCAATGTCCATGTAAGAATGAGCTAACTAAATAGGTTGGGCAGGGTCTGCAGTCAAAGATGTCAGATCAAGTAAATAAAAAAGTAGCAATATTATAACTGGTGTAGTCATAGGTTTTATAAGATGTATAAATTGTACAGTGATGGCAAAAGCTGCCGTTAGAGAGGCCTCATCAAAATCACCAACTTTTTTTTCTTTTAGTAAGTCAGCCCTAGTTCACACAGAGACAGACTCATCCGAAACAAGCCTTAGAAAAGCAATCAGCAAACTTAAGCCCACTGTCTGTTTTTGTGGGGGAAAAAAAAAAAGTTCTACTGGAACAGAATCATACCCATTCATTTAGGTACTGTCTGAGGCTAGTTTTGTGCTACAAAAGCAAAGTTCAGTCTGGCTTATAAAACATACAGGGCCTTACCTAATGGCCCTTTACAGGAAAAAATGCTTTGACCACGATAAGAAAGAATCCTAAGGATACCCAGCTTCTGTTCCTGCCATAGTTTACTTTTATTTCTCAGGTAAATTAAAACCTGGATGTTTTTCAATGGCAAGATATAAACTAAAACTGAGACAAAAAATGTATACAAGTCCTAAACTTTCAGGAAAGATAACAAGTTCAGAACACCTGAAGAATAAAATTCTGAAGAAACCAAAGAAATATTGGTACTTAATCCATCCACAATCCCTAAAACAAATTCTAAAAGTAATATCTAACTCAAATTTCCTTAAAAATATTTTTTCTGTTTTTCTCCCTGTTATTGATCAAGACAATTCTCAAAAATTTTATTAGAATACTAAAAGAGAGACAGACTAAGTGTATTGCTTCTCAAATTGTGTCTCATATCCCAAGGAATTTGTAAAGTCTTCTCAGAAATTCTTGTGTTCTTCAAAACAATTCATAATTTTCTAGAAAAGGATCTGCTATATATTTCCTTTTAGAGTAGTATAAACAATAATGAAATTTCAGAAATATCCACATATATCAGTGATGGAAAGAAAAATGACCCACCCCCAAAATAACAGTAAAAACTCAGGAGTGATTTTATAATTTGAGTACTATTAATTATTAAAAATTTCTAAGCACAAATTCAAATAGATATTTGTTTATAACAGTAATCATATATCTGCAAAATATCATTTACATGAAGTTAAAACAAGACTTCAGCAAGAGTTTATATTATTATGAGCTTATTGAACACAGAAAAAGTGTTAAATATTGAAGTTACTGAACACAAAATATAAAATTATACACATTTTGAAAGCATGTTAAGGGACTCAAATTCCAATGATTAGGGCAGCTGAAAATGCAGTTTAAAATATGCAAATTTGGAATAAAGACTGTAAACATTTGTAAGAGAAGGAACTGTGTTTTCTTTTTCTTCTTTTTAGAAATTAAGATTCTAGGAAGCAAAGTCAAATTTTTCCATCTTGCAAATTTCCTCTCACTAAAAAAAGTGAAAATGATGTTATTAATTAGTGTATATACATATTATTATATCTATTCATCTGAAGCTTAAGACTGATAAGCTTATGAAAAAGAATTTGTAAAAAATTTTAAGATAATTCTGACCTCAATCTAATAAGCAAACTGGGAAAATATTTTCAGCCAACATGACAAAATTTTAATATCCATTCTATAGAAAACATTTTTATATATTCATACTCAATAAATAAAAAATTAAGCCCTCAATAGATAAAGATTTTAAAGAAGAGAAAATCCAAAGCTTTCAATGGTACAATAAGACAGTTTGACATAGTGCCTAAGTAGATGTCTATATTAGCTTCATCTAAGTAAACTGACAATATGAAAGATAGCTTTAAAAATCTTCATAGCAATTTCCCTGGCATTCCAGTGGTTAAGACTCCATGCTTCCACTGCAGGGAGTGTTCCTAGTAGGGAACTAAGATACCACATGCCACATGTCTCAGCCAAACCATTAAAAAAAAAAAGTTTATAAACTTTAATTCAGGAATTTCATTTTCAAAAATTCTAGTCTTTGGAAATTGAGATGATGATAAACTCTCATGTAAGAGAATATTCATTGCTGTGGAATAAAATATTAGAAATGATCTAAGATTTAATACTAAGAGAATGACAAACTTACAGTGTATACAACAAAGAGATAATACATTTAAAAGCTTTGAATAAACTGGTAATGTATTAGCAATACCATAAATTCCCCCTTTTCTTTGATTAAGAAAAACTAGGTATACAATGCACATGCAAGCAGAAGGGAAGGTACAGAGAAAAAACATAAGAGGAGGAAAGTGTAGAGAAAAAATAATAAAAACTTGCCAAAGTCTTAACAGTGATTCCTTCTAATTTTATGTATTTCCTAGATTAACCAAAGTGACAATTAAGTAGACTAAAAACAGGAAAGGGAAACAAAAGAAAAAGAAAAAGAAATTCACCACTATGGCACTGATCATTTCATTACTATTACCAGCTACTTATAGTTACAATAATATCGTAATTACTGATCAGTCTGACTTGTATCTCTGATACACAAGGAAGGTTATTTATAACAAAGCAAAGAATATTTTGCAAAGGAGTTACACTCTAAATGAAAATTGTATAGGACTGCAAACATTTAAATGTTTAAAGTGAAAAATTAGCCAGAAATTATTTATATTATTTTTAAACACTTTGACAAAATTAAAACTCAAAAACTATTTCGAACGCTTCATCACTTAGACACTGGGAAACTTTTTTGCAATGGAGAAGAAAATGTATAACACACAAAGAACATAAGAAGAGACAAAAGATATCACCATCAGAAATAAGTCCTATTCAACCATTTCATAATTATGGTGGAAACATATACGAAGCCTCTTTAGTTAGAAAATGAACAGATCATAAAGTGGCAAGGTGACAGGATAAACAGTAGAACCATATCATAATCTATAAAGGCTAGGTAAAATGGCACATAATGCTTTGACCGAAGTAAGGTCATGTAGAGAGAAATGACAAAAATATTTCTAAAGAACAAATAATCATTGTAAGAAAAAGAAACTTGGAAGTAGTATTTTTTTCAATGTCCTTCGTGAAGTATTCAGTTTAATACTCTAAATTCCGGGCATTGTTAAGAAGGATTCTAACAAAATGAATATCTTTTACTTTAAAATTTTCAATAAATCTGGAATGGCAGTCCATACTTCAGTTAGGCCCTAAAATAATCAGTTTACAAGTGTATGCAACATAAAAGCAGATTAGCACAATTAACCTCACCACTACAGAAAGAACATATGAGGAGATTTATTAAGTCCCACTGAATAAATGGCAAAAATTGGTTCTGTTCAAGGCATACACATAATTAAAGATTTGTTAAGTGGGCCTCCCTAGTTGAACATTGTTAAGGCATGCATTGGAAGGACCATGCATTGGAGGTTTCCAAATATGTGAAAGCACGTCACCAGTTATAAAGAACTAAGATCTCTCTTTGCCTTATTCTAGAGAAATCTTTTAAAGGATTGGAGAATTTCCTTTGGTTATTTCTTAGTTGAAAATCAATTTTAAGTGTATTTAAATCCAGACTATTAAACAACAGTTTCATTATACTAGTATACTGGCACAGCTCACTTAATATTACATTTCCACTAGTTCTAATGTATTGAAGTAACACTGCTGAACTATATTCAAACTTAGGAGTATGATGATAGTTCTAACATAGAACATAGGGACTATAGTTGATAACACTGTATTATATAACCAAAATGTGCTAAGAGAATAGAAATTAAATGTTCTAATGAAAGAAAGAAAGGGATGAAGAGAGAGAGGGAGTGAAGAAGGGAGAAGAAAAGAAGGATGAAAAGAAAGGTTACCATGTGAGGTGATGTATGTGTTAATTAACACAATAGAGGGAATCCTTTCACCCTGTATATGCATACACATTATACCCTTTAAATATCTTATATTTTTCACAGTTATGTCTCAGTAAAACTGGAAGAAATAGTTTGGTGATGCCAGTAGGGCAGAAAAGCTAATTTCTGGCATTCCATTACTAAATGTAACTGCTGCAGCTTATTATATATATGGAAAGCAAACAGTAAATCATACTTTTTTTCAATTGTCAGAACGAGGTTTCACACATGTGCAAATATTTTCATGTTTAAAAAGCCACTGACAACTCTTCAGTTAAATATGTATTTACGAATGATGTATGATGGCTTTTTTTTTTAATACCATCATGAAGGATTAATAAGAAGTTTTCTAGGGTTCTTCATCCAGAGTCATCTGCTGTTATTGTATCTATTAATATAACATTAACAACATTACAAAGGTTTGCACACAGGAGACTGCTACAAAAAAAAAACTTACATACAAATTTTTGATTTATTTACTCACTCATTCACCCATGCATGCAACTATCCATCCCATAAACTTCATGAACACTTTCACTGTGTTCCAATGACTTAATTTTTTAAATAGCCAGGAGATGTTTTGACCAACCTTACATAAAGCCATCATGTTCTTCTGGAATGCCATGTTTAATACACAAAAACATACATTCTCCCAGGAAGTTTTTAAACTAGTAAATCAAGCAAGTTTTTTGCCTAACAGACATTCTTTGAACAAGTCTTTTAAAATCAGACAGAAATAATGAAATCTACTTGAGGAAAAGTTTCAAGCACTGTATCTATCCTACACAGAAGGGAGAGATAAATAGAAAGCTTTATGGGGAGACAGATCAACCTTCATGACCAACATTTTGCTCATTTCTTTAAACGAAGTGATGAAATGAAAAATAAGCAACAGTGGGGAATATTTACTAGTAAACAAATTAGAGCCTCTGAAAACTTTTTTAAGGCATTTGCAATGCAAATAAAATTAAGGCAATCTGAAAAATCAAAAGAACTATTTATATACTGGGCCATGTTAAGCCATTCACGATCTAAACTTGCTTTACACATACTACAAAAGATCTACAGAACAAAAGTTATACAAATAAAACTGTTGGCAACAATGGAGTGAGATGGGTTTCAACTCTGGCTTGTCTACTTATCAGCTAAAGGACATGAAACAGTTAAATTTAGCATCTCAGTCTTAGTTTCATTATCTGGAAAGTACTGCTGCTGCTGCTGCTGCGAAGTCACTTCAGTCGTGTCCAACTCTGTGCGACCCCATAGACAGCAGCCCACCAGGCTCCCCTGTCCCTGGGATTCTCCAGGCAAGAACACTGGGTGGATTGCCATTTCCTTCTCCAGTGCATGAAAGTGAAAAATGAAAGTGAAGTTGCTCAGTTGTGCCCAGCTCTTAGTGACCCCATGGACTGCAGCCTACCAGGCTCCTCCATCCATGGGATTTTCCAGGCAAGAGTACTGGAATGGGTTGCCATTGCCTTCTCCACTGGAAAGTACAGACACTATATAATTTGTGGGTTAGCTGAGTATCTAAGATACAGTGTCAGAAAAAAAAAAAAAGCTCATGACACTGTTAATCTCAAAACAATGTCTTTAAATGCAGAAATCAGTAACAAGATACTCTTATAGGCTTGGGGCAAAACAAAAATTTTTTTAAAAATTAAAAAAAAAGACTCAGAAGTTGCTGAAGAAATCACAACAACAGAAATCTGAAAATATTTATAAGGAAACAGTGTCAAACACCATTACATTGAAACATCATATATCAAATACCATTATATATTGAAACTTGTGGGATACAGTTGAAGACATATTTAATGGACATTTAATGGCCTTAAACACTTTTATTAGGGTTTCTCTGGTGTCTCAGTTGGTAAAGAATCTGCCTGCAATGCAGGGGACTGGGGTTTGACCCTGGGTCAGGAATACTCCCTGGATAAGGGAATGGCAACTCACTCCAGTTTTCTCGCCTGGATAATTTCATGGACAGAGAAGTCTGGAGAGCTACAGTTCATGGATTGCCAAGAGTCAGATATGACTGAGAGACTAATAAAAACACTTACATTAGGAAAAATAAATGGCTGAAAATTAATAAGAACACATCTAAATTAAAGTATTAAAAGTCAGCATAATACATAATGTATAAAGCAAAACAGAAAAGTAGAAGAAAATAATAGAGATAGTTAGAGAAAAAAATTAAGTAGGAAATAAGCATCCAATAGTAAGTATCAATAGCTCTTCAAAAAGATGAATAGAATTGATAATGCCATTACAGGGCTAATCATGAGCATCATGAAAATCACAAATTAAAAATTAGATAAGAGAAATGGAATATAGCAAATATGCATATGACTAAACAGATAAGAGAATGTTAGGAAGAACTTCATATCAATAATGTGAAAACATAAATGATATGGATGAACTCTCCCAAATCCAATGAATTTGAAAGAACAAACTAGGATTTTAAATATATTTTAATCAGTTGTATCAAAAGTTAAACATCTCAGGAGAAAACAAGAGTTCTGTGAGTTGCAGGTGAATTTCACTATGCATTCATGAAATAAAACTGTAATCTTATACAAATACTTCAAGAGAATAGAAAAAAAAGGATAAACCCATCAACTAATTTTACAGAAAGACATTTACATAACAGCCTTGCTCTGAATGGATGCGGGTTTCCCTGGTAGCTCAACTGGTAAAGAATCCGCGTGAAATGCACGAGACCCCAGTCTGATTCCTGGGTTGGAAAGATCCCATGGAGAGGGATAGGTTATTCAATCCAATATTCTTGGGCTTCCCTGGTGGCTCAGTTAATAAAGAATCTGCCTGAAATGGGGGAGACCTGGGTTTGACCCCTGGATTGGGTAGATGCCCTGGAGAAGGGAATGGCAACCCACTCTGGTATTCTTGCCTGGAGAATCCCCATGGACAGAGGAACCTGGTAGGCTGCAGTCCATAGGGTCACAAAGAGTGAGACATGACTGAGTGACTAAGCACAGTACAGCACATGAATAGATGCAAAATATACCCAAAGTAAATATTTAAAAATCTAATCCAGTGTTGAATAAAAAAGATATTACAATATGACTAAAGTGACTTTATAACTGGAATAAATAATTTGGAAAACCACTTCAATGTAATTTAACATTTGTATTAACAGATTAAAGGAGAAAAAATTCATATAATCATTTCAATAAATGCATTTAATATAACTCAATATTTATGCATGATAAAAATTTTAACACTAGGAAAAGAAAAGGACTTTAAAAATCTAATAAAAGACATCCATAAGAAAAAATGTTATACTTAAAGGTGATATGGAAAGCATTCTTTTTAAAATCAGCAACATTACAAGTGTGTCCATACCATCAGCACTGTAGATTCTAGATTGCATATAAAGCCAAAGATAAGAAATAATAGGTGTAGAGAGGTAGAATGAGGGGTGGGTGGGAGATGTGTTCAAGAGGGTGGGGATATGTTTATATATATATATGATTCACTTCACTGTATAGAGGAAACTAATACAACATTGTAAACCAATTATATTCCAATTTAAAAGAATAATGGGCATAAGTTTGGAGAGAAACAAAAGTTTTATTTGCTGAGAATAATTGTTTTAAAAATATCCCAAGAGTGCACAAATAAATTATTAGAATGAAAAAGAATGTTTAATAAACTTTCTGGATAAATAACAAACATATAAAAGTGACAAACGGATCATAAAATTTCCATGGAAGAACTAGGTGACAATATTTAAACTATCTGCTATCTAGACTTTTTTTTAAAGGTATAGCAATTAAGGAAAGGCAAATTGACTAACGGAACACAACAGTGAGTCCAGAAGGTAATCTATATAAATATTAAAACACTAACGTCACTTGGATATTGAAATGGAGAAGGCAATGGCACCCCACTCCAGTACTCCTGCCTGGAAAATCCCATGGATGGAGAAGCCTGGTAGGCTGCAGTCCTTGGGGTTGCTAAGAGTCAGACACGACTGAGCGACTTCACTTTCACTTTTCACTTTCATGCATTGGAGAAGGAAATGGCAATCTACTCCAGTGTTCTTGCCTGGAGAATCTCAGGGACGGGGGAGCCTGGTGGGCTGCCTTCTATGGGGTCGTACAGAGTTGGACACGACTGAAGTGACTTAGCAGCAGGATATTGCAAATCAATGGTAAAAGAGATTCTGTTCAATAGACAATCCTGGGACCCTTAACTATAGAGAAAAAAAAAATTAGATCTTTATCTCAAATTCTACACAAATCAAATTCAAGTACGCTCAGTCGTGTCTGACTCTTGGCAACCCCATGGACAGTGGCCTACCAGGCTTCTCTGTCCATGGAATTTTCTAGGCAATAGTACTGGAGTAGATTGCCATTTCCTCTCCAGGGGATCTTCCCAACCCAGGGATAGAACCTGGGTCTCCCACATTGTAGACAGACGCATTACCGTCTGAGCCACCACGGAAGTCCATACAATTGGGCACAGATATCTAAATGTGAGAGACAAAACTTTAAATCAGAAAAGAACTTACAGAAGAATTAAACATGACACAGAAAGAACTATCAACTTCTGCTCAACAAAGCATCATAAAAATATACTGCACATAGAAGATATTTGCAATACACATAACCAACAGAGGATTAGTATCCAGACATATAAATAATTCCTAAGATGACAAAATTGAATCCCAAATGTACTATATACATATGAATACATATTTAAAACCGTTAGTAATTTGAGAAATGCAAATTAAAACTATGAGATGCCATTTCACACCTAACCAGAAAGTAAAACTTTAATTAAAAAAACACACAAAAAAACAGGAGGCAGGCAATACCAAGGAGCAGAGAATCAGCAGAACAATGGAAACTCTCATTTCCTGGAGGTGGAATTACACATTAATACAATGATTAGAAAACAGATTGAATTTATGTTGCAAAAGTTGAATATATGCACAGACTGTGATCCTGCAATTCTTAAGTAAATCTACTTTACAGTAGTACTTCTCAAATTACCTAGTGTGAAAAATCAGTTGTGTTTTAAAAAATTTCCAGTCTATCACAGATCAATACTATCTAAAATACAATAAAAACTAATTATGAGGTAACTAGTTATGTGCTTTGATGGTGCAGCTATGAGTTTCTAAACATTCTGAATTCTGGACTTACTTTGTCTTAGACCAGTGACAGACTGAAGATCAGGACTGGTCAATGAAATATTTTAAAGAGCATTATGTTAGAAGAGTGTTACCCAAGAGAATTTTCAGTGATAATAGAAATGTATATATGAGCTGAAAAGACTGAAATAAAGCGCATAAAGTGTGTTCTGATCACAACAGAATATAAGAAGAAGCTGACAGCAGAAGAAAATCTGGAAAATTCACAAATATGTGGAAATTAAACACATACATTAAAAAATCAATAGGTCAAATGAGAAGTCACAAGAAAAATTAGAACATACTTTAAGTGAAAATGAAAATAAAACATATGAAAACTTATCATATGAAGTGAACGCAGTGTTAGAAGGAATATTTGTAACTGTAAATGGCCACATTAAAAAAGAAAAAAGATTTCAAATCAATAACATAATCTGTACCTTAAGAAGCTAGAAAAAGAGTAAACTATATCCAAAGCAAGAAAGTAATAAAGATTAAAGCAGAAGTAGAGCATAAAGAATAGAAAATAAAAGAAATACACTGATAAAACTCAAAGTTGGTTCTCTAGAAAGATAAACAAACATGGGGTCAGAAAGAGTCGGACACGACTGAGTGACTGAACTGAACTGAACTGAGAGCACAAAGGATAGAAAATAAAAGAAATACATTGATAAAACCCAAAGTTGGTTCTCTGAAAAGATAAACAAAATTGATGAAATTTTAGCTAAACTGACCTACTATAAAAGAAAAAGACTAAAATTACCAAAATCAGGAATGAAAACAAGGACATTACTACTGACTTTATACAAATAAAAGGAATCATAACAGAATACTAGAAATAGTTCTATGCTGAACAAATTACACAATCAAGATGAAATGCACAAATTCCCGTGCTTAGTCGCTTAGTGGTATCCTGACTCTGCAACCCCAGGGACTGCAGCCCACCAGGTTCCTCTGTCCAAGGGGATTCTCCAGGCAAGAATACTGGAGTGGACTGTCATGCCCTCCTCCAGGGGATCGTCCCAACAGAGGGATTAAATCCAAGTCTTCCACATTGAAGACAGATTCTTTACTCTCTGAGCAACCAGGGAAGCTCCTAGAAACACATAAATAACCAAAACTGTCTAAGAAGAAATAAGTACCTAAAACAAGATTAAATCAATATTCAAAAAAATTCTAATATAAAAGTCCAGGACTAGATGGCTTCACTGATGAATTCTACCAAACATTATAGAAAATTAACACCAATTCTATTCAAGCTCTTTCAAATATAAAGCAGAAAAGAATACTTCCTAACTCATTCTATAAGACCATTATACACTGATACTAAGACCAAAGAGAAATCACAAGAAAACTACAGACCAATTCCTCTTATAAATATAAATGTACAATTATCAAAAAATACTATAAGTCAAATCCAGCACCATCCAAATGGATTAAACAAGATGCTCAAGTGGGATATATTCCAGGAATGCTTGGTTGGTTCAGCATTTGAAAATTAATCAATGTGCAACACTAACATATCAATAGAATAAAGGAAAAATATGATCATTGCAATAAATAAGAAAAAAAAGAACATATGGCAAAATCCAACACCATTTTATCACCAAAAAAAAAAAAAAAGTAGAAACAAAAAAGAAATTTCCTCAAACTGAACAAGCATCTAACAAACACAATAAGATCATAGTTCAATGATTAGACAGTGAAAGCTTCCCTCCTAAGGGACAAGAAAAGAATTTTTATTCATGTTTCTTCTATTTAACATGATATTGGAAGTTCTAACTGGGATACTGGCTAAGAAAAATAAATAAAAATGGTTCACACTATAAAGAAAGGAGTAAAAGTATCTCTAGTAGCAGATGACAAGATCTCATCTACATAATAACCACAGAAAAGTTGCAGAATATAAGATCCATCAAAAAAAGGAACTGTATATTTAAAGCTTTTTGTTCACAGAAAGTGAAAAAATCAAAGAAGCAATTAAGAAAATAATTCCATTTGATGATAATTTCACTTGACTTCCTAAGGCAGGTGGGTCTTAGGAAGCATCACTACAAACAAAGCTAGCGGAGGTGATGGAATTTCAGTGGAGCTATTTCAAATCCTGAATGATGATGCTGTGAAAGTGTTGCACTCAATATGCCAGCAAATTTGGAAAACTCAGCAGTGGCCATAGAACTGGAAAAGGTCAGTTTTCATTCCAATCCCAAAGAAAGGAAATGCCAAAGCATGTTCAAACTACCACACAATTGCACACACTCATCTTGTGAAACGGAGAAGGCAACGGCACCCACTCCAGTACTCTTGCCTGGAAAATCCCATGGATGGAGGAGCTTGGTGGGCTGCAGTCCATGGGGTAACCAAGAGTCAGACACAAATGAACAACTTCACTTTCACGCATTGGAGAAGGAAGTGTCAAACCACTCCAGTGTTGTTGCCTGGAGAATCCCAGGGACGGGAGAGCCTGGTGGGCTGCCGTCTCTGGGGTCACACAGAGTTGGACACAACTGAAGCGACTTAGCAGTAGCAGCAGCATCTTGTGAAAGAGATGGGAATACCAGACTACCTGCCTCCTGAGAAATCTGTATGCAGGTCAATAAACAACAGTTTGAACTGGACACGGAACAACAGACTGGTTCTAAATCAGGAAAGGAGTGTGTCAAGGCTGTATATTGTCACTCTGCTTATTTAATTTATATGCAGAGTACATCATGAGAAATGCTGGACTGGATGAAGCACAAGCTGGAATCAGGACTGCTGAGAGAAATATCAATAACCTCAGACACGCAGATGACACCGCACTTGTGGTTGAAAGTGAAGAAGAATTAAAGAGCCTCTTCACGAAAAGGCAAGAGGAGAGTGAAAAAGTTGCCTTAAAACTCAACATTCAAAAAACTAACATCATGGTATCCGGTCCCATCACTTCATGGCCAGTAGATGGGGAAACAGTGGAAACAGTGACAGACTTCATTTTGGGGAGCTCCAAAATCACTGCAGATGGTGGCTGCAGCAATGAAATTAAGATACTTGCTCCCTGGAAGAAAACCTATGACCAACCTAGACAGCATATTAAAAAGCAGAGTCATTACTTTGCAAACAAAGCTCCATCTAATCAAACCTATGGTTTTTCCAGGAGTCATTTACGGATGTGAGAGTTGGACTCTTTTAAGAAAGCTGAGTGCTGAGGAATTGATGCTTTTGAATTGTGGTGTTGGAGAAGACTCTTGAGAGTTCCTTGGGCAGCAAGGAGATCCAACCAGTCCATTCTAAAGGAAATCAGTCCTGAATATTCACTGGAAAGACTGATGCTGAACTGAATACTTTGGCCACCTGACGAAAAGAATTGACTCATTGGAAAAAACCCTGATGCTGGGAAAGACTGAAGGTGAGAGAAGCGGATGATAGAGAATGAGATGATTGGATGGCATCATCAACATGATGGACATGAGTCTGAGTAAACTCCAGGAGTTGGTGATGGACAGGGAAGCCTGGAGTGCTGCAGTCCATGGGGTTGGAAAGAGTTGGACATGAACGAGCAACTGAACTGATTCTGACAGTGGTGCCAGGACTCTTCAATGGGAGAAAAATATTCTCTTCAACAAATGGTGCTGGGGAAATTAAATATACAAAAGATTGAATTTGGATCGCTACAACATATACAAAAGTTAACTCAAAACAGGTCAAGGAATTTTTTCAAGAGATGAAGAAGCAAACAGAGGTATAAATCTTTGCAACTTTGGATTAGGTACTGGTTTCTTAAATAAGACACTAAAAGCTCAAATAATGAAAGAAAAAAAGAGACTGAATATAAAATTTTAAATTTTTGTGTATGAAAAGACATTATAAAAAAAACGAACACACAACACATAGAATGGGAGAAAATATTTGCACGTAAATACATGTATTTGATAATGGTCTAGTGTAACCCTCTACCCCAAAATATATTAATAAAACTCCTGCAACTGAACAGTAAAAAAACAATGAAGACAAAAGACTCATTTTAAAAACAGAAGGGCTTCACTGGTGGCTTAATGGTAAAGAATTTGCCAGAGAATTCAAGAGACATGGATGCATTCAAGAATGGAAGAGCCATGGATTTGATCCCTGGTCTGGGTAGATCCTACATGCTGCAGTGCACTACTGAGCCCACGAACCACAGCTACTGAACCCAGAAGCCAAACTACTGAAGCCCATGTGCCCCAGAGCCCATGCTCCACAAGAGAAGACTGCAAGGAGAAGCACACGCCCTGCAACTAAAATGTAGCCCCTGCTGTCTGCAACTAAAGAAAAGCCTGTGTAGTAATAAAGACTCAGTACTGCCAAAAATAAATAAATAATAAACATAGCAAACTTTTGAGTAAGTATTTTTCCAAAGAAACTATGGAAATGGCCATTAAGCACATGAAAAGGTGTTGAACACTGTTATCCATCAGGAAAATCAAATCTAAACCAAATGAGATACAACTTCACATTCACTAGGATTGCAGTAATAAAAAAGATACATAATAAATGTTTGAAACTGTAACCCTCACACACTACAAGGAATGCAAAATGGTACAACACTTTGAAAAACAGTCTAGCAGTTCCTCAAATGCCAGTTACCATCTGACCCAGCAATTTCACTTCTAGGATTAAACAAATATATGTGCAGCATCATCCACAACAAACAAAAAGTGAAAGCAACTCAAATATCTATCAACTGACAAATGGATAAACAAAATGTGGTATATTGATAAATAAAAAATTATTCAACCACAAAAAGGAGTGATGTATTGAGGTATAATACTGTATGGATGAAATATGCTAACTCAAAGAAGCCAGATAACAAAAGCAATATATTGAATAGTACCATTTTTATGAAATGTCCAGTGTAAGCGTATCTTTGGAGACAGAAATCAGATTAGTGGTTGCCAGGGGATGGGGGATAAGAAAATCCTAAGTGACTGCTAATAGATTTCTTTTTAGAATGATGGAAATATTCTAGAATTAGCAGTGATGGTCTCAGGGCATTGTTTATAAACTACCAAACTGTAAACACTTTAAAATTGTGAAGTTCATCTTATGTGAAAGATATATACCTTCTCCGCACACCCTCTCCAAAAACTACCCCAACCAACAAATGTAAGGTAAATGCTCAAAATTTTCAGTTCTTTTCCTCTTTGCATTCTTGTTCATGACCCTGCATTAGGATCTCCACTGTCTCTGAAATACAGTTTTAGTGTAAAACCATAGTACAACAATTATTTTATGATAGTGTCTACCAAACATTTTGAGAAACTTTTCAGTTCAGTCTCTCAGTCATATCTGACTCTGCAATCCCATGGACTACAGCAGCCCAGTCCTCCCTGTCCATCGCCACTCCTGGAGCTAACACAAACTCATGTCCATCCAGTTGGCAATGCCATCCAACCATCTCACCCTCTGTCATCCCTTTCTCCTCCCACTTTCAGTTTTTCCCAGCATTAGGGTCTTTTCAAATGAGTCAGTTCTTCACATCAGGTGGCCAAACTACTGGAGTTTCAGATTTAGCATCAGCCCTTCCAATGAATATTCAACACTGATTTCCTTTAGGATGGACTGGTTGGATCTCCTTGCAGTCCAAGGGACTCTCAAGAGTCTTCTCCAACATCACAGTTCAAAAGCATCAATTCTTAAGCACTCAGCCTTCTTTATAGTCCAACTCTCACATCCATACATGACTACTGGGAAAACCATCGCTTTGACTAGATGGACTTTTGTTTGCAAAGTAATGTCTCTGCTTTTTAATATGGTGTGTAGGTTGATCATAGCTTTTCTTCCAAGGAGCAAGTATCTTTTAATTTCATGGCTGTAGTTACCATCTTCAGAGATTTTGGAGCTCCCCAAAATAAAGTCTGTCACTTGTTTCCACTGTTTCTCCATCTACTGGCCATGAAGTGATGAGACCGGAGGCCATGATCTTTGTTTTTTGAATGTTGAGTTTTAAGGCAACTTTTTCACTCTCCTCTTTCATTTTCATCAAGAAGCTCTTTAGTTCTTCAATTTCTGCCATAAGGGTGGTATATCTGCATATCTGAGGTTATATTTCTCCCAGCAATCTTGATTCTAGCTTGTGCTTCATCCAGTCCAGCATTTTTCATGATGTGCTCTGTATATAAGTTAAATAGTCAGGGTGACAATATACAGTCTTGACACATTCCTTTCCTGATTTAGAACTGGTCTGTTGTTCCATGTCCAGTTCAAACTGTTGTTTGTTGACCTGCATACAGATTTCTCAGGAGGCAGGTGAGGTGGTCTGGTATTCCCGTCTCTTGAAGAATTTTCCAGTTTGTTGTGATCCACACAGTCAAAGGCTTTGGAGTAGTCCATAAGCAAAAGTAGATGTATTTCTGGAACTCTCTGCTTTTTTGATGATCCAACCAATGTAGGCAATTTGATCTCTGGTTCCTCTGTCTTTTCTAAATCCAGTTTGAACATCTGGAAGTTCATGGTTCACGTACTGTTAAAGCCTGGCTTGGTGGATTTTGAGCATTACTTTGCTAGCATGTGAGATGAGTGCAATTGTGTGGTAGTTTGAACATTCTTTGGCATTGCCTTTCTTGGGATTGGAATGAAAACTCACCTTTTCCAGTCCTGTGGCCACTGCTGAGTTTTCCAGATTTGCTGGCATACTGAGTGTAGCACTTTCACAGCATCATCATTTAGGGTTTGAAATATCTCAACTGGAATTCCATCACCTCCACTAGCTTTGTTCGTAGTGATGCTTTCTAAGGCTCACTTGACTTCGCATTCCAGAATGTCTGGCTCTAGGTGAGTGATCACACCATCATGGTTATCTGGGTCATGAAGATCTTTTTTGTATAGTTCTCCTGTGTATTCTTGCCACCTCTTCTTAATATCTTCTGCTTTTGTTAGGTCCATACCATTTCTGTCCTTTGTTGTGCCCATCTCTGCATGAAAACTTCCCTTGGTATCTCTAATTTTCTTGAAGAGATTTCTAGTCTTTTCCATTCTATTATTTTCCTGTATTTCTCTGCACTGATCACTGAGGAAGGCTTTCTTAATTCTCCTTGCTATTCTTTGGAATCCTGCATTCAAATGGTTATATCTTTCCTTTTCTCCTTTGCCGTCTCTTCTTTTCTCAGTTATTTGTAACCCCTCCTCAGACAACCATTTTGCCTTTTTGCGTTTCTTTTTCTTGGGGGGAAGCTTTTCATCACTGCCTCCATATCACAAACATCTATCCATAGTTCATCAGGCATTCTATCAGATCTGATCCCTTGAATATGTTTGTCACTTCCACTGTATAATCGTAAGGAATTTGATTTTGGTCATACCTGAATAGTCTAGTGGTTTTCCCTACTTTCTTCAATTTAAGTCTGAATTTGGCAATGAGGAGTTCATGAACTGAGCCACAGACAGTCCTGGTCTTGTTTTTGCTGACAGTATAGAGTTTCTCCATCTTTGGCTGCAATAAATATAATCAATCTGATTTCGGTATTGACCATCTAGTGAGGTCTATGTGTAAAATATTCTCTTTTGTTGTTGAAAGACTGTTTGCTATGACCAGTGCATTCTCTTGGCAAAACTGTTAGTCTTTGACCTACTTCATTTTGTACCCCAAGACCAAATTTGCCTGTTACTCCAGCTATCTCGTGACTTCCTACTTTTGCATGCCAGTCCCCTATCGTGAAAAGGACATCTTTTTTGGGTGCTAGTTGCAGAAAGTCTTGTAGGTCTTCATAGAACCACTCAACTTCAGCTTTTTCAGCATTAATGGTTGGGGCACAGGTTTGGATTACTGTAATACTGAATGTTTTGCCTTGGAAATGAACAGAGATCATTCTGTCCTTTTTGAAATTGTATCCAAGTACTGCATTTCGGAATCTTTTGTTGACTGTGAGGTCTACTACATTTTGTCTAAGGGATTCCTGCTCACAGCAGTAGATATAATGGTCACTTTAGTTAAATTCACCCATTCCAGTCCATTTTAGTTCACTGATTCCCTAGAATGTCAGTATTCACTCTTGCTATCTCCTGTTTGACCACTTCCAAATTACCTTGATTCTTGGACCTAACATTCCAGGTTCCTATGCAATATCATTCTTTATAGCATCAGACTTTAGTTCCATCACGTCACATCCACAGCTGGGTGTTGTTTTGCTTTGGCTCAGAATCTTCATTCTATCTGGAGTTATTTCTTCACCATTCTCCAGTAGCATACTAAGCACCTGCTGACCTGTGGAGTTCATCTTTTGGTGTCCTATCATTTTGCCTTTTCATACTGTTCATGGGTTTCTCAAGGCAGGAATACTGAAGTGATTTGCCATTCCCTTCCCCAGTGGACGTTTTGTCAGAACTCTCCGCCACGACCGGTCTTGCATGGCCCTACATGGCATGGCTCATAGTTCCACCGAGTTAGACAAGGCTGTGGTCCATGTGATAGATAGGTTAGTTTCCTGTCATTGTGATTTTCATTCTGTCTGCCTTCTGATGGAGAAGGCTAAGAGGCTTATGGAAGCTTCCTGATGGGAGAGACTGACTGAGGCAAACTAGGTCTTATCCTGATGGTTGGGGCCATGCGCAGTAATACTTTAATTCAAATTTCTGTTTAAGGGCAGGGCTGTGTTCCCTCCCTGTTGTTTGACCTGAGGCCAAACTATGGTGGAGGTAATGAAGATAATGGTGGCCTCCTTCAAAATTTCCCATGCAGGCACAGATGCACTCAGTGCCCAGAACCCTGTAGCAAGCCACAGGAGACCTAAGACTCCACTGGAGACTCCTGCATGCCAGAGAAGCCTGCAGTCCACGGGGTCATGAAGAGCCAGACACGACTGAGTGACTGAACTGAACTTAACCTGAAGACTGTTTCTCCAGTTCTGTGTAAGTTCTGGCAGCTCTGTGGTGGGGTTAATGGTAACCTCCTCCAAGAGGGCTTATGGCATACCCAGGTGTGCTGCACCCAGAGCCCCTCCCCCTGTGGTAGGCCACTGCTGACCCCTACCTCCATAGGAGACATGTAAACACTCAAAGGCAGGTTTGGCTCAGTCTCTGTGGGGTCTCCTCTTGCACAGGTTTTGTTTGAGCTGATCATCTCTGGCAGGTATGGGATAAACGCGATTTCGCCACTCCTACCATGTTGCTGGGGTTTCTACTTTGCCATTGGATGTGGGGTGTCTTTTTTTGGTGGGATCCAACACTCTCCTGTTCACTGTTGTTCAGCAGCCGAGTTGTAATTTTGGAGTGCTCACAGGAGAAGATAAGTGCACCTCCTCCTACTCCACCATCTTGTTGCGATAGAAACTTTTAGTATTACCCAAATTCCTCCTTTTGTTCAAAGAGAGGTTAGGAATGGCTGAATCTGAATATTTACTGGATGAACTGATGCTGAAGCACCAATACTTTGTCCACCTGATGCATAGCACGGACTCACTGGCAGAGAACCTGGTGCTGGGAAAGACTGAAGGAAGGGGGCAACAGAAGATGAGATGGCTGGATGGCACCATCGACTCAATGGACATGAATTAGAGCAAACTCCAGGAGACAGGGAAGGGCACGGAGGACTGGAGTGCTGTAGTACATGGGGTCACAAAAAGTTGAACACGACTGGGCATCTGAACAACAATGGGATAGCCCACAAAACTGACATGATTTTTAGCTTCTAGAAAGCTAAGGTGCTGTCCAATTTTTGAGACTACTGGACTGGGCTATTGAGAACTAGTGAATACATCTCTGTGCATCAAACCGATCTAGCCAATTTATCACACGTTTCCAGAAACTTTCAGCAACCACAACTTTCTTCTTTCTTACCATCTCTCTGCAACATGGACAATTTTGCTGTTGGCGTCATCTCTCAGATACTGACATCACTAATGAACTCCCACTCCTTTGTTCCTTCTGCTCCCCCCACTCTGTGACCCGTGTTCAGCGCTGATCGTTCAGAGGACTGACAGTGTTTTCATGCCTGATGAGCAGACCATCCTTGCATCTCAACTGGAACAGTGCAATGTTTCAGATGTTTCTCTCCTATTCAGCCTAAAGGATTTATCATTTCTCTTCTGTAGAGAAGTAAAACTGTTAACTTTAAGTCCTCTGGGGGACTTTTCAACCACAAAGAGTTTCATATGAGAAGATTCAATTCTTGCGTGTTTTCTACTTGTATTCTTTGCTCTTTTAGAGTTTTTTCTACCATTTGTCTTTCTCTGAACAGCGTCTTCTCTTCCTTTTGAATCAGCTCTTCCTTTCTCTGAAAAGCCTCACTCCTCTCCATTCTCCAACTCCAAACTAGCCAACTGTTTTTCATGCAAGTAGCAGTTTTCCTTGATAAACACTTCCCTAATGATGGAGGGGGTGAAGATAAGGTAACTCTTCTCACACTGTTAGTGGGAATGTAAATTGGTACAGCCACTATGGAAAATAGTACAGAGGTTCCTTAAACAACTAAAAACAGAGCTATCATATGGCCCTTCAATCCCACTCCTGGGCATAATCCAGAGAAAAACACAATCAGAAAGGATACATGCACTCCAATGTTCATTACAGCACTGTTCAAATAGCCAAGATATGGAAGCAACCTAAATGTCCATTGATAGAGGAACATAGAAAGATGTGGTACGTATATACAAGGGAATATTGCTCAGTCATTAAAAAGTGAAATAATGTAATCTATAGCAACATGGATGGACTTACAGATTGTCATACTGAGTAAAGTAAGTCAGACAGAGAAAGAGAAATGTCATATGCCATCCTTTATATGTGGAATCTAAAAAGAAATGATATAAATGAACTTACAAAAAAGAAACAGACTCACAGACTTAGAGGATGAACTTATGGCTGCCAGAGGTAAGGAGAAGGGGAGAGGATAGTTAGGAAGTTGGGGATGGACAGGTATACACTGCTATATTTAAAATGGATAGCCAACAAGGATCTACTGTACAGCACATGGAACTCAGCTCAACATTATATGGTAGCCTGGATGGGAAGAGAGTTTGAGGGAGAATAGACATGTATATGTCTGAGTCTCTTTGTTGTTCACCTGAACAATTACAATGTTGTTAGGTGGCTAAACCTCAATATAATGTAAAAAGTTTAAAAAAATATATAGCACCGGTAGCTCACATCAAGAATCTGCCTGCCAATGCAGGAGACACAAGTTTAATCCCTAGGTCAGGAGGATCCCCTGGAAAAGAAAACTGCAACTCCAGTATTCTTGCCTGGAAATCCCATGGACAGAGGGGTCTGGTGGGCTACAGTTCATGGGGTTGCAAAAGAGCTGGAAAAGACTTAGTGGCTAAAACAACATAGTGTATGTACTAAATTATAAATTTGTCAAGGCCAGAAGTTGTGCCTTACTCGTCTTTCTAATGCCAGTACCTAATAAATACCAAGCACTCAACAGATCACTCCTTCAGTAAGTTTTTAAAAAAGGCCTAGCAGCAACCACAACTCAGTTAACTTTTATGGAGTCCTGCGAAGACCTTCTTATGGACCAATCACTGTGCCACCAACTTGCATGTACTCCCTCTGAATCTTCCTAAAAATCCTGCAGAATAGGTAGAGTTAATAACTCCTTTCTATCAATGGGTAAAATTATACGTAGAAAAACTAAGTATTTGAGGATTTGAACTCAAATTCTGATCTCTAAAATTCATGCTCCTATCTACTCCATACTTCAAAGGGGAAAATGTAACAAATAAGTTGATACGAGGATTGTTTCAAGAAAGCATATTTAAACATTTAAATTGGGCCTTATCTATTGTATCTTAGTAGATGCTGCTTTGTAAAGCTTTCTAAGATAACCAAACACATAAAACCTTACAAACAATGGTTTCTCTACTTTTGCTGCTTCTGTACCTCGTCTTACTCTGTGCTGTTCTCAGTCTACCAAGCCCTTACCATATTACCCATCTATAGAATTCCAATTTATACTTCACAACTTTGCTAGGGTATCACTTATGGACTTGAGGTTTTTCTGCCAAAGGAATTATTCTCATAGGGTGTTTCTGTTCTTCATAATTACTTTATTAATGTAAATTTGTAGACAACATTATATTTACTTATTTACATGTCTATTTTCCCTATTCTCTCTGAACTTTTTCAAAAGCAGAGCCCTTTTCTTACTCATCTTCATACTCTTTTTTGGGTAGCAAAAAGCCAAGCATACATCAAAGTGTTTAGTAAAAATATTGGCTAGTTGAATTTCTGCCTCTCAGCTGGGCCTTCTGCAGGTGTTGAGGTTATTACCTGCCTCTAACCCCATCCAAGCAGGAAGGAAAAAAATATCCAGACTGGCCATTGCCCAAGTTCCTTCCCTTTAAAAATTTCCCTTTTCTAGATGCTCAACATCACTCATTATCAGAGAAATGCAAATCAAAACCACAATGAGGTACCATTTCACACCAGTCAGAATGGCTGCGATCCAAAAGTCAACAAGCAATAAATGCTGGAGAGGGTGTGGAGAAAAGGGAACCCTCTTACACTGTTGGTGGGAATGCAAATTAGTACAGCCACTATGGAGAACAGTGTGGAGATT
>SJXQ01004092.1:0-32563 GCA_006408695.1 Aepyceros melampus | reverse complement strand
ATGAGTTCATGTACACTCGTGGCTGATTCATGTCAATGTATAGCAAAACGAATACAGTATTGTAAAGCAAAACAAAAAAAATAAAAATTAATTTAAAAAATTTTCCCTTTTCTTCATACAAAATGTATTCTATTCTTTTTGGTTTCAGAGCCCTCATTCCAATCCAGGTCTGTCTGACTCTCTGCAAAGCCTATGTTCTTAATGATTACAATATACTCAGGACATGTACCTATTATGACTTGGTCTGGATTTGAATGTACAAATAAAAACAAAGCAAGCACTTCATAATCTCAGGGGTAGATAGACACTAAAAGTAGAGATAATTACCTCACACGATGACAAAAGATAAATGTGCATGCCATTAACTAAGAGGGAGTAAATTTATTCTGCTTGAGGAGGGTTAGGATGATATGACAGGAAGTGACATCCAAGTTAGGACTTGAAGTAAAACTATGTCCTTTTGGGTTATTGGGAAGGGGAGCAGGCAAGGCAAGAAGCGTTATACAGAAGACAGAACCTGTGTAAAGTTCAGGATACCTGAAGAAGCACAATGTAAGTTTCAAAAGGAATCAGATGAGTGAGCTGCAAGAAAAGATATAGGAGACATAATGGGAGAGAAGACTGGAGACCTAAGCTGAAGGAAAGCAGTGACAATAGAAGGGCTTTTGTGTCAGACTAAAAATCAGGTTGTATATAAGACAAAATTAAAGGGCATCCCTTAAGGTTTTTAATCAGGGTAGTAACATAAGTAGATTTATCTTTGGAACTAATTTTAGTAAAAGACAGAATATGGACTAGTGCATAGAAAGCTAGAGGTAGATAAGACTACTTATTATCATTACTGAGCCAAGGAATGAGCTAAAGAAGCAGCAATCGGCTTAAACGAAGACAAAACTAAAGAGACTTATGGATTAGGATGGAAACATTCTATAATATCTGGTTTATCTAATGACTATGATATAGAAAAGGAAAAAAAAAGCATGCCTTTTCTGAACCCTGATATCATCCACTTAATAGGTCTATGATAATGCTTACTATCTACATATATATATATTCTTTATAAAACAAATAGTTAAAGCAAGAATACTAATCACTTATTTGCAACTAAACTGCTCATCTGAGGTTTAGTAGCTAAATACTGTACATATCTTCTTTGGGAAAGTAGTATGACAGCCTTGTCATACTACTATACTATAGTATAACTGTAGTACGAAAGTAGTCATATCACAGTCATACTACAGCCATTTTACTGTCATACTATAGTATGAGCCCGCTTATTTAACTTACATGCAGACTACATCATGTGAAATGCTAGGCTGGATGAATCACAAGCTGGAATCAAGATTGCTGGGAGAAATATCAACAACCTCGGATGACACAACACTAATAACAGCAAGTGAAGAGGAACTAAAGAGTCTCTTGATGAGGGTGAAACAGGAGGGTGGTAAAGTGGGATTAAAACTCATCATTCAAAAAATTAACCTCATGGCATCCAGTTGCACCACTTCAAGGCAAACAGATGGGGGAAAAGTGGAAGCAGTGACAGATTTTATTTTCTTGGGCTCTGAAATCACTGTAGACAGTAACTGCAGCCATGACATTGAGAGACGCTTGCTCCTTGGAAGGAAAGCTATGACAAACTAGACAATTAATTTAAAAAAAGAAATCACTTTGCTGACAAAGGTTGTATAGTCAAAGCTGTGATTTTTCCAGTAGCCACGTATCAATGTAAGACTCGGACCATAAAGAAGGTTGAGCATTGAAGAATTGATGCTTTTGATCTGTGGTGTTTGAGAAGACTCTTGAGAGTCCCCTGGGCTGCAAGGAGATCAAAACAGTCAATCCTAAAGAAACCAACCCTGAATATTCACTGGAAGGACTGATGCTGAAGCTCAAGCTCCAAACTTTGCTCACCTGATGCAAAGGGCCGAAAAAACCCTGTTGCTGGGAAAGACTGGAGGCAGGAGGAGGAGGTAGCAGCAGAGGACGAGATGGTTAGATAGCATCACCGACTCAATGGACATGAATTTGAGCAAACTCCATGATACAATGGAGGACATAGGAGCCTGGCATTCTGCAGTCCATGGGGTTGCAGAGTTGGACACGACAGCAACTGAACAACAGGTCTTCTTTATCTGTTTGCAATGAAAGCTAGACAGCAAACCAGGAAGGGAGCAATCTGCTTTAGGTGGCAGAGCTTTTCTATCCATATCACTCCCAGAGTAAAATACTAGCTAAAAATTGGGTTGAGTCAGGATGATTGTTCTCAGTTATGTAGCTCTTGTCTCAGAGTTCTAGTCTCAGGTCGAGTTGAGGATCCAGAAGCTATCCTCACAGGAATCCATCACTTAGGTGTCTTCCAAAACAAGTTACAGAGTCCAGTTACTGCAGTTTCATCAGCACTCAAGCACCCTGTGACCCTGATGTTTAAAGATCTCTCAAAAGCAAGGCATGAGAATTTGAAGATAGTAGATCTGAGCCCTTACTAAGAACAATAATTATTAATACCTGCTGCACTTTAGCATCATCTGAGGAACTTTAAAAAATAACAATACACAGGTCCCCTACTTTCAGAGACTCTTATTTAAATGTAAGAGGTTGGCCCTGAATGATTTTAATGTGCATCCAGCAGAACTATCTTAGAACTAGAAGAAAGAGTATATAAAAGCATTGCTTTAACATGCCAAATTGTTAAGGATGGGGTAAGTAATTAATAAACTAGTGAATTATATATGGTAAAGATTAAACTGTATGTCTTATGAAAACTGACAGTATTGTTTGGAAAAATAAAATAGAAAAAACTCTTTTAAAAAACCTATTACTGTTTTTACTATCACTTACAGTAATTATCATACTTTCCTAATTATCATGAATTTCATCAATGATTATGAATACCATTAAATATCCATCAAATGAGTTTCCCTGTGGCTTAGCTGGTAAAGAATCTGTCGGCAACGTGGGAGACCTGGGTTCAGTCCCTGGGTTGGGAAGATCTTCTGGAGAAGGGAAAGTCTACCCACTCCAGGATTCTGGCCTGGAGCATTCCATGGACTGTATAGTCCCTGGGTTTGCAGTCGGACATGACTGAGTGACTTTCACTAAACTATACATCAAATTAACTGTTAGTTTTATTTAATAAGACAGAACTGTAGAAACAGAGAATCACAGGACTAGATATTTAACTCTAGATGTACTACATGCTCAGACTGAAATGGACATGAACTTACATATAATTTAGAAAATTAAAGAATGTATTAGCTAGCAGGTTGCTCTCATTAAATATCAAACCAGATAACAGCCCCTTATAGACTACTGAATTACCTGTTATTAAATGAGAAACAATAGCGGGTGCTATCAAATATTTTGAAATATAAATGACAGGCCAGTACTCTTGTGTTTAACTGATACTCACATAATAATATCTTTTATTACATATGAAACTTTTTACTCTGTATACTATTTCTGGATAGAATCTACAAATTAATTTCAAAGTTAATAAAGCAACAATATAGTAACTTACTTGATGAAATGAACACATTCGGAAGTTAGATGCAAATGGAGCACTTTTTCATTAGTTTATGATTAAACTTTCTGAAATGCTTTATCCTCATTTCTCATTACTACTCAAGGAGCAGTGGCTTCTGACCTTTCAGTACTGCGTTTCTTGTGTTTCTTTTCAGCCAACGGTAGCTTTCTATTTAAGGAATTATTTAGTGAAACTTTTTCACCATTTACTGTCCAGCCTTTCTATGTTCGATTTTTCATGTAACAAATTTTTAAACATCTGGCACAACAATATAGTGAAAATAGCATGTGTCCCTGAGAGACAAAACCACAAATATGCGCCAGAAAAACAGCGAAGCTTTACAGGAGACATTACATCGTAACTATAAATGACGTATAAAGTAAGATACTGCTAGAAAAATAAATTTTCTTATAAATTTAAAATGTCTACATCGTCATATTATATCTGAGAAAGAGATACAGTACTATTAGTTCTGAGATGACGGATCTAAGGTTGTAAAGCAGAACATGCATTTTCAACTTCCAGTTATTATTTTTGTCTGTAGTCTGTTGCACCATATTTCTCCTTTGCCATATGCATTGTAGGTGGGATGTTTCTTGTTACTACATCTAGCTTTGCAGACTCAACTTTGAGTTTATTTATTTCTCAAACTGTGATCCTACAATTGTGCTTTGCTGTCCCTAAGTCAAAGTAATATCCCTTAAAAAAAAAAAAAATTCAAATCTTTGTTAACCTAAAGGAATTAAATAGTAACACTGAAAATGAAATACAAAAATTACAAGGAAACAAAGATGAAATATGTAACTTTTTCCCAATCCTTATATCATTTAATCAAAACCTTATAAGTGATTGGAATACCCTTTAATAATTTACTACAAAGAATTTTTTTTATCAGCCATAACCAGAATTAGTCTACAGTAACAGGTATTCAAACCAGTGTTAGATCAAAACCATCCCAGAAAAACTTGTGCCTTTTATCTTGCACCATCCCTTTTTTTTTTTCCCAGAAACAAGTAAATTCAAGATAATTAAAGGAAACAATTTTATTCACTGAGAAAAAGAATACACCCCTGAAAAGTTCTAATACACAGGACTTCAGGAACCACAGAATCAACATTTAAGTGTCTTCCAGGGGCACAGGACCCCCTTTTGAAAATTTTGTACATACATGGATTTAGCAGAACTGAAAGATCATTCAGTCAATGTTAAGGAAAACAAAAAGAAATTTAAAAAAATTTAATAACATAAAAACAAGCATATAGAAATGAGTTTTAAAAGTACAACTCATATTATATTAACTATATTCAAATCTAAAGTGGCTGGTCAAAATTTCAAGGCATCTTATCTTCTTTTTTAGCTTCTTGCTTTAATCCAAGTGCCAAATATAGGGCGAGGAAGGGGATCTTGGTCCTAAATATACCACTTGCTATATGATCTGGGATAATCATTTACCTTTTCTGGGTCTCTATTTCTTAATAAAATTGAGAGGTTGAAAATTACATGCATTTATTATTATCACCTACAAGTTTTGTCTTTTACAACTCAACTTATATCTCCATTCTTTAAGTACTCAAAAGAACTGTTCTTTCTAGAGTTGATCACTCATAAGCTCCATGGTCCCCACCTGTTTTACCTATTGCTGAATATCTGGCTTATGGCAAGCAGTTAATATATGTAGAACATACAACTAAATGAATATTTATGCTTTTTTATACCACGACAAAATCCTGAGATTGGTTCCTGAGTCCTAGACCTCTCTTTACCTAACTGAATATGTAATATGAATATGTAAGCAATAATGTACATCCTTCATCTCTTAGAGAAAAATACCTGCCTATGAAAATATTCTATATTCCTAAGTCAGGATTTGACATCCCTTGGCAGCAGATATAGCCTTAATAATATTCTAAATATATCAATAACATTCTTATTTAAAGAGAATAATCCTTTTCACAAGCTATAACTTTTAAAAGATTAAACAGAACTATATTTTTAGTAGAAACTTAAAAGTAGTTTAATCACATCAGGATTTACAAAATAATTTGAGTTTTCAAACTAGTTTATTAGATGATTAGGTTCCCTGAGTCTATGCCCTTAATAATTGGCAGAATAAATATATGAAAACGCCAAAAAGGGAGAAAGAAAACATTCTGCAGAACTTGTTTAAAATTTAGACATTATTTCACGTGGAAAATAGTAAAGACATTGTATCTTTGAATCAATATCTTGCTATTTTAAACATATATAGAGTTATCTTTGTTTCGTTTACTGAAATAATAGTGGTATTTATGTGAAAATCCCCACAAAGGCTTGCAAATTGTTAGACTAAAACACTAATTTTAAGTTTCGTTACTTTTAAAGAGAAAATTAATAATAAATTATTTTACATAAAATACTTCCTAAGCAACTATTAGACATTCTTCTATTATTTCTCTAACCAACCATTTATAATTCTCTCTTAGATGTTTTGAATTTTCTGGTCATCACCATTTATTATTTTCTAGATTGCAACCAAGCTGTTTATCACTTGCTTAAAATGATGAGTTATAGACACTATACAATATTTTAAATGAGAAAAAACAAACATCTATTCTATTTTAAATGCTTCTCTAATATGTCTTTCTAAAAAAAACAGAAAGTTCTTACAATCCTGCTGCTTTTCAAAAGTTCATTGTACAATAATTTATTCTTTGAAACTTAGAATCACTTTTCACAGAAACAAAATATTAAGAATGATGGTTAAATTTTTTGCGTGGCTCAGAAAAACACATTGAAGTGATAGCACTATCTAGTTAAAGGTACTATGAGAAATAGGAGAGGAGGTTTCTGTCTAGCTTATCAAAGTTGGGGGGAGGAGGTAGGAGGAAGTCAGTTGATAACTTAAAAAAAGATACTCAGCCCTTAAATGTTCTAAGGGATAGTAGCCCACCTCTTAGCTTTAATTAGTTTAATCTCACTTAAGACAAAATTTTTCATACTGTCTTTCCAGTGAATCAACCTTAAGTAAGTTAAGTTCTAGTTACTCAGTCGTGTCCGACTCTTTTTAACTCCAGGGACTGTAGCCTTCCAGGCTCTTCTGTCCATGGAATTCTCCAGGCAAGAATACTAGAGTGGGTAGCCATTCCCTTCTCCAAGGGATCTTCCTGACACAGTGATTGAACCAGGGTCACCTGTACTGTAGGCAGCTTCTTGATCATCTGAGTCACCTTAGGTAAGGGGACATTAAAGGAGACACAAGCCAATCAAAGTTTTGAAGAACAGAATAATATATCTTTAAAGTTTCATTTGCCAACTAGTAAGTTTGTTGTTTCAATATGTAATAAGCAGTAGAGATGTGTGGCTCAACAAACTGGCACATGGATTATTCTGATTCTAATGTCAGTCTTTCCTTCTGACGTTAAAAACTATCATGCTTTAGAAGGTCCTGAACTTTGTCTTTTTCTTTATGGGATATGACAGGGATTTCCACCACCCACCTCCACTCTCTTCAGTAATAGATTAAGAAGTAAAAATAATGTAAAGAATTTAGCAAATATAAAATGCTACATAAAAGTCTGATATATTTTTCAAGTAACTGTAGATTAAACTGAATTTGTCTTATCCTGCAAAATGAGAAATTATCAAATTAGACCCTTATCATACTAGTCAAAATTTTAGATACAGATAATACATATAATCACTATTAACACCTAACACTAATATGGCACTCAATATATCTGCTGCTGCTGCCGCTAAGTCACTTCAGTCGTGTCCGACTCTGTATGACCCCACAGAAGGCAGCCCACCAGGCTCCCCTGTCCCTGGGACTCTCCAGACAAGAACACTGGAGTGGGTTGCCATTTCCTTCTCCAATGCATGAAAGTGAAAAATGAAAGTGAAGTTGCTAAGTCGTGTCTGACTCTTAGCGACCCCATGGACTGCGGCCCACCAGGCTCCTCCGTCCATGGGATTTTCCAGGCAAGAGTACTGGAGTGGGGTGCCATTGCCTTCTCCCAATATACTGAGGCATTTTTAAAGGTGAAATATATTAATATATACATATATTCAAATCCCTACTCTACCACTTGACTATGTAGCATTCTGTGCCTCCATTTCCTCATCAGTAAAATATGTATAATTATTGTGCCCACTTAGGGTGGTCTTGCCTGGAAAATCCCAAGGATGGAGGAGCCTGGTGGGCTGCGGTCCATGGGGTCACTAAGAGTTGGGCACGACTGAGCGACTTCACTTTCACTTTTCACTTTCATGCATTAGAGAAGGAAATGGCAACCCACTCCATTGTTCTTGCCTGGAGAATCCCAGTGACGGGGGAGCCTGCTGCTGTCTATGGGGTCGCACAGAGCTGGACAAGACTGAAGTGACTTAGCAGCAGCAGCAGGGTGGTCTAGAGAAGTGGTTCTTAATTTTTTTGCAACATTGTTGTTTTACTGTACAATTGTAACACTGTCTATTTACAACTGCAATTAAGATCGACAAATAAAAAAATGAAATTTATTCAATATTATTTCATTAATAAGAATTACCAAAAGCACAGTTGTGAGCTATCAGTAGAGTATCTACACAAACAAAATGTACTTTTATTACCTCTATTAACTGAGGTATAATAACATTTACAAATGCCCATTTTATTAACAAAGTACAAAAAAGCAAAAAGATGAAGTAAAACAATCATTCATCTACAAAATTACAGAAAAGTCTTAAAACAGTTTTAGGAGCCAATTTAAAAATTTAATGCATATATAATTTCAGAAAGATTCTAAAACATGATTGCTATTAATAGAAGAAGCAGAGAAGGAAAAGGAAAGGAAACTGCGTTTTAGTGAATGTTCACAACATGCTAGGATTTTATATGCACTTGGTACTCTATCATTTAATAGTCACAACTCTGTGAGAAACTCCATCACTATACTAATTTTACAGACAAACTAAAGTTTGGAACTCTTAACAGAACTCTTTAACAGTTCACGGTTGACTACTACAGAAGTCAGTATACGGAACCTGTGTTCAAACTCAGGCATGTTTCTGAAGTTCTAAAGGTTGTTTCCTATTTATAAAAAGAGTGTAAAGGTTAACACTGATCACCTGTGAATACTGTGATTAGAAGAATATAGAAGTGACTATTAAGTTCAACATTTATATGAAGGACAAATTTCATAATTGTTCATTACCAAAGTTGTAGGATTTTTATTAATAACAACAGAAAATGGTTATTTGTCTCACTTTCATACTCTTATCAGAAATTTCAGGATAGGTACATACAAGCTGTGAAGAAATATGAGGAAACTTCCTCAAGCGTGTTCTTTGGAATGTTTTTAGAATGATGAGTGACACAAAACAAGCACTCAATAAATGTTAGTGATTACCACTGCAGTAAAAAAACAAAACAAAACCTTCTGTAATCACATTATTAAAATTTTGATGAAGAAATCTTACTCAGGGGTGGGGGGAATCAAATCTATTATCACAGAACTAGGGATCTTTGGAATAGACTTTGACAGAAAAACAAGTAGAAAGTTGTATTAATAAAACAGGGAAACACATAAATCACAGAATAATTCCCAAGTCATTCTCTGGTTTTGTTGATGACCCCTTAAAAGTTATCAGATAAATTTAGTAAACTGTCTTTTCAAACACTAGTAAGCTTTCCAAATACTTATGGCCTATGAATCATCAGTAATTTGCTAGACACTATAGTAAAATAAATCAATACTAGTGATACTGTCTCATTTAGAATATTTTATAAATAAGTAAAAAAAGCAAATACATAAGTAAATTACCAGTAAACTCAGTTATATAGTTCTTAATTTTACATGTTTATCTGTTTTAAAAATCATACCTGAGAATGCCAGAAAGGTAACTTTAAGATTACCCGATTGGGGCTTCCCTCATGGTTCAGCGGTTGAGAATCCACCTGCCAATGCAGGGGACACAGGTTCGATCCCTGGTTTGGGAAGATTCCACAGGCCATGGGGTAACTAAACCTGTATGCTGCAAATATCAAGCCCATGTGCCCTAGAGCCTGTGCTCCACAAGAGAAGCCACCACAATTGAGTTCACGCACTGCAATGAGTGGCCCCTAGATAAAGCCCCATAGCAACAAAGATCCAGCACAGCCAAAAACAAATTAATTTAATTAAATTTCAAAAAAAAGCTCACCTGACGAAAGATACATTGGCAGAATTCATCAGCCAAGAGCAAATATGATGGATTCTGTCCATTCAGCAAATGCTTGCATGTATTTTACCTTTTCTTTACAATGTAACATATTTCGTGATATTTTGGTCTTAAGAAAATTCAAGTAATTTATCGATCTTTTTATAATGTTCTTAATACTTGGGGCATTTCTTGAAGCTTTAGTTATTAATTAGATTGTTTATTAATATAGACAGAAGCGTGTTCAAACAAGCTTAAAATTTAAACTTCAACAAGAAATGAAAATATCTTATTGACAATGTTCTAAGTTAAACGGAAAATAAGAATTAAAGAGTACATTTCTTCAATTTTGTCTTTAAAAGTAGGACTTCAAGAGACATATACGTTTTCAAGGGCCCGAATAGTTAATTTAGAAATTTGTAACCACTTCTGACTGCTGAATTACTCTTAAAAAAAAAAGAAAAAAAAAAAATATATATATATACACATACATATATATGTAGTAGGCATAGTATTGTTACCATTTTGCAATACTACTTTTTTTGGCCACACTACTGGGTGTGTGGGATCTTAGTTTACTAAGACCAGGGATCTAACCTGTGCCCTCTAGAGTGGAAGTCCAGCCCTCTAATCTCTAGACTGGCAGGGAATTTCCAAAATTCTGCTTTAAAAAAAACTGTGTCCCTATAATGTTAACAAAAATATGTCAAGATTTGGAACATTCAATTTGTGAATGTGATGTCTTCTACTTTCTCTTTCTTGGTATGCTCCTGACATCACACTGTTCTATATCCAGGTGCCAATTGTGGGTCTTCTCAAGTTGTCCAGTTGAATATGACATCATACGTTATGCTTTCTTCCATTGGCCTGGTATACTTGCAGACTTATTCTTTTTCTTAATTATTCAAACTTAGTCAATCATACCGAGAAGATTCTCTTAAGCATGTAGAGACAACAATTTTAACCCCCATTTTGCTTTTCTTTTCTAACTTCCATCTAGGTATGTTTAGGGCACAATGTTATATTCACTACTTTTAATTGTTAACTCTAATAAAGGGATTTTAGGAGACTTAAACCACTACAACAATGACTCTGGGAGAAAGTATGAGTTTTAAAATGAAATAAAAATGAACTGTAACAACAACAACCCTTTTACAAGTAGAGCTGACACGAACAAGAGGGGTTTCAACCAAATGGGTCCACTTATATAGGGATTTTCTTTAACAGTAAATACTACAGTCCTGCAAGATCTGCAATTGGTTGAATCCTCCAACACAGAAGAACCACAAATAAAATGACCATCTATAAATTATACTCAGGTTTCTGACTGCTTGGAGGGTTGGCATCCCTATCTCAGAACTGTTCAAGGGTCATCTGTGGTAATAAGGTTTTTTGTTGAGTATATTAGTTTAAGTTTATATATAACTCTACAGATAAGAAAATCTTGGGGATTTCCCTGGTGGTCCAGTGGCTAAGACTCTGCACTCCCAGTGCAGGGGGCCCAAGTTCAATCCTTGATCAAGAAACTAGATCCCACATGCCTCAATGAAGACTGAAGATCTCCCATGCTGCAACTAAGACCCAGAGTGGACAAATAAATAATCTTTTAAAAAAAGAAAAGAAAATCTTCGCCTACAACGTCCTATAATTTGGCTCCTACGTAACTCCTCAGCATTACTTCTCACCATGTACTCTCTAGTTCTTAGCTTCTGTCACTCTGACCTTCATTTAAGGTTATGTATTATGCTCTCCACCATCAGGAATTTTTGAACAAACTGTTCCTTCCACAAAACATTTTTCTCCCTCTTGATCAAGGTGACTCAAATTCATCAACATTTCAGCTAACTAAACACTTTCTTAGGCAAAATAAAAGCTTCTCTTGGTCTTACTTATTGATTAAATTATCCTTCTAAAAGCCTTCATATTAAATACCATGTACCTCTATATAGCAAATGAAATAGTTTCAATTTTGCATTAATTTATAAAGTTATCTGATCAATATCCTTCATTTCTATCTAGGACTTAAGTTCAAAAGAGCAAGACCCATGTCTCTTTTCCCTTACTATTCCAGTAAGCACATAATAGGTGTGAACCCACATTTGTTGAGGAAAGACATCAGCCAACTGTTGATTAAAAAAAAAGATAAACACCAAGTCAATGACCTCTACATAGTCTTGGAGGAAAAATTATTATGACTTTTTGGATGGAATAAAACACAGAGTCATATTTGATAGAACTTGTTAAAATTGCTATTTTTCAGGAAAAAAATAAAAAAGTTCAGTAAATGGTAGGGAGTAGGTGGGATGGTTAAGTTACATGATGAGGCCAGCTGGAAGTAAATTTAAATAAGTCTTTTAAAGTGACTGGAGAAAACATAATCTATATCTTTTTGCTATTTTTTAAGAATTTATATACAAGATTTATAATTTTAATTGTATATTACTATCCTAAGAACCAACCTAAGTATGAATTTTAATTATGAAGGGAAAAAGAACCTCAGTATCCTTGGATAAAATTTTCTTATTTTAACTATAGTGTTAAATTTCCAACTCATACACTTGCTTTAGATTCTGACATAATTACCAGTCATAGTTGCAAATAACTATTTTCACTGTCTGATTTTTTTATGCAAGTTATTTTTTTCCCTATTTCTTTTCTGACTTGCATTCTGGGAAACAAGTTTTTAAAACATAAATGAAAGTATATTATTTCTAATCACTATCCTAATTTACCAGGTTATTCTGAAATTTAATCCTAGCTTTCAAACTAGTAAAAATGAGCTTCCCTATCTCCTTATCCCATTGGAAACTTTGTCTTTACTTGAAATACTCTCTTCTGAGGATCTCTCCTTTACCTAAATTCTGATTAACTCAATGTCCTCCCAAGAAGTCCACTGTGACTTACTCTACAGAATTCTAATTCCTTCTTTACTCTGAGTATTTACATACTCAGTTTGGTGTCATTTTACAAAGGCTCCTTAAGTGTTTTTCGAGTATAAGTTTCAGTCACTAAAAAACAACAAAAAAAAAGACTTAATCTTAAAAACTTTTGTTTTATTTTTGTCTTCTATTCAAACCAGTTGGCAAATACAGAAAACATCATAAAAATGTTAAGTGACTATGCCATCTGTATTTTGAATGAACATACAATAATTTGGATTACTGATTAAAATAACAAAAGTTCATCTTAGGTCCATACATTTTATCTTATCTGAGACCGAAAAACTTACTGTCTACCACTTTTAAGACTGACAGTCTTCACTGGTTCTCCAGTTTATATTTTCCCAGGACAGTGAGAAATGCATTTTGCAATAAGAAGCAAAATAAAAAACCAGTATAGATTACATCCACTGTTCCTGCCTCAACTGACTAGGCTTTTCACCCTGTTAGGTAAGATTAGATCAGTCTAACAGACCTAATTCTTTATCAAGCTATGATGACTGTTAGCTAATACTCAATTCTCTTCAGGTAGTCATGGACAGTTGATTAGGGGCAACGACTGCAATTTTCATGGGTCATTCTTTTTCTCTATCCTTTAATATATAAAATTACAAAATTAGCAAAAAAATTATTAAAAAATTAAATTCCATTATAAAATCAGTACATGCATATGAGCTGATTCTTAAAAACAAATCTAAGAGTTGGACATGACTTAGTGACTAAAGAGAGAGAATACTAAAGTATTCAAAACAGTTAAGAATTCTTCAACCTTCCAGCATCCCACATACATACTTTCTATAAACTAAGGAGTCAATTTGGTACATATTTTTAAAAACACTTCTTAATGTATTTACATAACTATAAGGCATATATTTTATATGACTTTTTAAATAAAAATATATGCATATAAACAAAATTGTGTTACATGTGTACAAATATATTTTTATATGTTGTATACGTTAATCTTTCTTTTTTTTTTAACATAAATGGAATCATACTATGCACATTATTCTGTGACTTGGTTTCAATTTAGCTTTAGCGATCTTTCCAGGTTTTTAGCCCACAAGTCAAATTCTGCATGACTATTGTTAGTGCTTATCTTTAGACATCATAGGTAGTATTTCCTAATCTCCAACCCTATAATATTCCAAAATGAATGGATTATTAGTTTCAGTGCCAAGGAAAAAGTAATGCAGCTTTCTCCATCGTAATGTTGCTTATTTTAAGAGTGTTATAGCAAGTTTTCATTCAGTTTAATATCATTTTTCATCATTCCCAAAATGTTTAAATCTATAAATTTATATTTTAATAAAAATATATGTATATACATATATAAAAAATTACTAAAACCTAAAATTAACCTTTATAAAAAGCAAAAGCAATATAATATAGCAAATCTGCCTGCTAATTAGAAAAACTAGACACATACACAATTCATTTTCTGATTCAATTGTACAAAAAACAGAGAAGCTGCTGAAAATTGTTTTCAGAGAATTCTTACCAGCTTAAAGAAAACTATAAAAACAGTTTATCATCATACTGAAAACATGAAACCACAAACGGTAAGAGCAGCAGACCAGAAAAGCAATATGAGATTAAAATCTGTATTATGTGGATCTAGTCTCCTCTCATATATGTAAGAAAACTGTAGTAATGTGACTGATAGCTTTGTTTTATTAATAGACCAAACAATACTATTTTCTTCAAACTAGAAATAGGAGTCAAATCAAGTGGATAGCAAAATGAACACATACTAAAAATTTACTAATCTTAAAAAAAGCTAAACTGGATCACTTAAATAAGATGTTCAAAAATATTAGCTGTTAGGTTTTATTATCAAAAAAGATTGTTAAAAGGAAATGCTATAGTACATGTAGAAGAAAACACAGTTCAGTTTTACACTTCTATAAAATAATTAAAAGTTAGTACTTGCTCAATAAAAAAGGAATTCGTAAGGATTGGCATGATTTAGGAAAGTCTATGGCCACACAAAATCATTGCCATAATTACTGGTGGTATTTGTAGCTGGTAAGAGCTTTCTGATATACAGTGAACTGAACACTGTAGCTTTAACTGAAGTTTGAATGTTATAAACAGTTAGATGTCTGGCTCTGGCCTGCATTCTAATACCATCAGCAGAACAGAGATGGGAAGCATAAACAAACCTTTTAACTAGATTACAGTCTCCAAAATGGCCAAGAAATCCTTCAGCACAAACTCCGGTGTGACGATATGTAGAAGAAGGAAAATGACTTTGGAATAATGCTAAAAAAACAGCTTCTAAATTTCTGTCATTACTGGAATATGTATTCGATGTCTCCTATTTTGATGTTACTTAATATTCAGTAATGACAACTTTATTTATCATTAATTGAAGTTTGAATGTTCACTGAGTTCACTGAATATTCACTACAGTGTTCAGTTCATTGTATATCAGAAAGCTCTTACCAGCTACAAATACCACTGGTATGATAAATACCCAAATAAATAAAAATCTTTTCTATTTTACATAACATATACTTTTTACATCAGTAAAGAAGCTATGTAAAAATCAACACATTTTGTTGAATGGGAATACTTCCCTCCTCCAACATCAGTGAACCTATATTATTATTTTTAGATACTAAAGATATTAAGAATGTATGGATTATGTAAATTAGTGGTCAACAGAGTAGTAGATACTTCTGGAATCAAGGCGTAGAAAACAACAGCTTTGCATACAAGGAAAAATCACAGAATTTAATTACAAGTTCTCTTAAGAAAAGGTTACATAGGTCAAGCCAAGTAAGGACTCAAATCAGAATTGTAACCAACTCTGAACTGTATGCTTTCCACCATGTATGGTATCATTAGTGATTTTCTTTTCTGTCCAGCTACATTAGAAGATAAACCTTAATATACATTAAGCCTAGTTCACCCTTTGTCTGAAGAGTTATACTGAGTCATTCCAAGCTCTAAAATCTTACATGATATAGAAATACCTCAAAGCGAAATGCTAAAGAGTTAGAATCTCTACTTTCAACTGAATTACCTGTAGGTTATCTAAAGGAGATTATTTAGGACCATAGATTTTTTTCATTCCCACCAATTATTTAGATTAGTTTAAAAGCAATAAATCGCATTTATTATAAAGCTTCTTTTCTGAAGAATAACAGATGACACAGAATAGTTCTATAGCATTTAAAAGTATTTCCAAACTCCACTGGTCATACGCATTGGTATGATATTTATAGGATAATAGAGTAATGTAAGCATACAGAATGAATTGCATTACTTAGGATGGATATGAAAGTTACTTGATTACTAAAATAGAATTTTTTTAAATTATTTTTTTCTCCTAAAAGTAAAGGATGTAAAAATCAACTTTGCTAGCTGGATCTTAATTCAGTAGCTGCTTTAAAGAACAACTACATAATAATTTCGGCATCTAGAGAATCCAAGTCGTACATTCTTATACCAAAAAACCTGACTTTAAGCAATACTAAAAAGAGTATGTTAAACTTCATCCTATATTCATCATGTAGTAATTATGAAAAATATTGTAAGATAGAGGGTACAGAAAGTATGCATATATACATACCAAAGCATTAGGCATATAAACTGTTTTGTTTACAGGTTTTCCATTATCAACAGTTACACAAAAATTTTTATAGTAAATATTCAGTGGATCACAAATTGTTGAAACCTTCAAACTTCATGAAACAAAATGCTAAATTTAATTCTATGCAAGACAAAGGAAGTTCAAAATCTAGAACGTCTAAGTGTCATTTTTGCCATATGATGAGAAGACTGACTTTATATATATTTTATTTCCAAGTTGTACACTGGTCTGCATCTACGTTCCTTATAAATGACTGGATTTTTTAAGTTTGTTTTTCTGTCCTTATAAATTTTGAGAAAATTTCCATTACCCTATCAATAAGCTACTGGGGCCACAATTTTACTAATGTTTACCAGAGTACTTACTGACTGATAAAAATTCTTTACTGTCTTTAATTAGAAAGTGTCATGAATTTACCATGATGGAATATTTTGCTTCCAATAGGTTTTTTTTGTTTGTTTTATTCTAATAGGTTTCCTCATTTATAACATGGAGACAATGTTACAATGTTTGTAGGACCACTTTAAGGACTGACTGAGATTGATAATATTTATCACAGAGCTAGTCAGTTAAAATGAATGGTAAGTAATATAACTATTACTAACAGAAAATTAAGAATGAATGTGAAAGAGATCAGAATTGACTGACCCTCAGAAATCTATTTACCTTCACAAAATACTGCACCCAGCAGGGGATCCCCTCCTTTTTTTAACCGGTGAAAAAGTATTATTCTAAAAGGTATATAAGAGCAAAGGAAATTCAGGAAATCTCTAACATGCTTTTAAATTTATATATTAAAAACTATGACAGAACTAAGATAGTACCTTTTGTTTCTAAGAAATCATTCAACTAAAAACTCATTTTACTAAGGTACTAGAAACGATATCACATATAAAGATTAAAAACTGCAACTGATTTAAAACTAGAATGGGGAAGTTTCTTATGAGGATATTGGAGACATACATGAAGTACACGTTAAAAATTCCAAAACTCCTAAATGGTATGTGTATGCTATTGTTCAGTCATGTCCAATTCTTTGTGACCCCACAGACTATACTGAACTGAACTGAGACTGTATGTAGCTGCTCTGTCCATGGAATTCTCCAAGCAAGAATACTAGAGTGGGTTGCCATTCCCTTCTCCTGGGGATCTTCCAGAGCCAGGGATGGAACCCTGGTCTCCTACAATGCAGGCAGATTCTTTATCCTCTGAACTACCAGGGAAGCCAATTAATTATTCCATTTTAATTAAATCATACTGTCAGCTTAAACTATGGTAGAAAATAACTAAATCTGTACAATGTCTTCCAATGAACCATGAAAGATAACTTCTTATATGAGATGTAAAGAGAAAGTTACTTTAGAAGGAAAAAAAGTTTAAGATTAGAGAGTTGGGTTTTTAGGAGGGGTGATAATTTAGTAAAAAATACATACTTTAATGAACAGTGTTGGTCACCTTCAAAGAAAAGTATATAGCAATAAAATATCAGAAGTGATAGCCATATACACTATTTTCATGGTCTAAAATGACTGAATTATATACAAAAATCTCTAGAATACAGTATTAAGTGCAAATTTTTTTGTTTATAATAGTCTGGTCTAATAAAATACAGCAAATATCCTTTTTAAACATCCATTTTTCTACCTGGCACTATCCATTTAGTTCATAAAATTAATTTAGGTAGAAACATTAAATAAAGATATGACCAATACACCTGTGTAACACAATTAAGATACCTTCCACAAACTGTAGGGACCCATCCTTGTTTCTCAGATGCCTAGCATGGTGCCTGACATACATTAGATACTCGATAAACGTTTAATGAGTGAGTACAATCTGTTTAGCACATACATTCAAAATACAAACAAGTTTGCAAAGGTTCATAAGTTGCACATAGGCTTTCTGGCTGACTTCCTGGGGTCCCACTGATGACTAGGAATAATCTTCATATCCACAGAAAACTGGAAAGTTGGTAGGTAATTGTCTGGGTAAGGACCGAAAAAAACAAAGGGAAACACGTCACCTAAGTTACAGTTCTTTATAGAGCTGGTAAATGCAGGCTAATCATTCCAATAACCTATTCTGCCAGTTACTCAATGAAATTAAATTTAAGTATATCCCGAATATTTGCTAGTACACTCTTAACTGGAATTTTTTAATCCCTGATTTAAAATAAATCATTTTTGTCAAATTGCATCCTGTACAGAATGTTTTTACTTCTTATGAGAACTATTTGTTAACAGGATTTAATTTGGTCACTAGAAAAAGTGAGAACCATAGTAAAGATAAAGAAAAAAAATCATGGTAGTGAATACACGGTAGCAGGAAGGAAAGGAAAAAGGAAGAAAATGAAGAAATTCTACATCTAAGAGTCAAGAAATTAATATACGTCTAACTATAATATCAAATATGACAAACAACCATTAGGGCCTACTGTGTACTGAAAACTGTGCTGTGGGGGATATAAATGTTAACAAGAAAAAAAAATTTAGTCTTATTAAGTAGTTCATAGAGCAAGAATCATAAAAAAGCATTTATAATACAATATGCATTTTTCATATACATATACATATATATATATATATAGCTTAATACAGGAGTAAGAAGTATATTCACTGGTTAACTAGAAGTGCAGGGGGTGGGAAATAACCATTAAGGAAAGCTGAAATAATTCTCAGAACAGTCACAACCCACAATGAGAGGAATCAGTACCCCCTAAAAAAAAATCAACAACAAATTACTGAATTGTAAATGGACAAAATTACAGCTTTACAGCTATTTATTTTATTATTATTAGAATATGACCCCATATAAAACCCTTAAGTGTCATGTGCACAATAGTTTTATTCCTGATAAAAGAAAATGAGATAGTGTAGCTTAGTGAATGTCAAGAGACCAGAGATCTCTGGTCCATGTGCTGTCCACTTTCAGGCCTTAGAACTCTGTGTAAGCTTCTACAACTCTCTGAACTCCCACAATATGGAAAATGAAGAGTTGGACAAAATGACCTCCAAGATACCACCTCCATGAAACTTACAACTCTAAAATATATCTTAATTGCAAGGAACAAGCCATAAAAATATAAACAGCTTTTTTAAAGGGAAGTCATTTTTCAACTTAGAGGCAGTCTAGAATCTTTAAACTATATAGAGTTACCCTGAGGGTGGTGGAATAAGAAATGTTTTCAAATAAAAACAGAAAGTAAGTAAAGTATTATAATCAAGCTATAAATTTTCTCTCAGCTGCCTACTGGGAAACTAGCACCCCAATAACCTACTCAATTCACTTTACTTAAAAGTTATTTCTTCATTATATTCTACTTCTATCTTTTATGTTAAGGTTGCTGAGGTATTAAGGTGAGGACAAGAAATCCTAGGTGGATCTGAAATACTATTATTGGGAGACAAACTTGAACTTGGCACAGATTTCTGCCAAAGTGCACCAATTACACCTCAGAGAAAGGTAAGAAATTGTTCAAATTCACAACAGAAAGGAGAGAAATAGGACCATGTTGTTTATTGCTACACAGCTTTTCCTTCCCCTGTGTAAATGTCTACTTTTGCACAGTTGGTAATTAAAATTTTACAGAACAAGCTTCTACATATGCAATGCTTTCCTGTCTCTAAAGTGTAAATATATTGTGTTTTTGCTTTACCATCAAGAAAATTAAAAGTATCATGTCTTTCTAATATTTGTGTCAAATATCCTTCTAGATTTATTGTTCTTCAATCCTTTCTAGTTGATCAAATTGCTGTTTTCACATTGCCAGTCTGATCACAAAATTGCTACTTTACAGGAGAATATTTTTTGCTGACATAAATTATGGGATCAGAGATACCAATGCAGTTATAAGATAAGGGTGTGTGCGTGTGTGTGAGAGAGAGAGAGAGATTGTGTGTGTATGTGTGTGCATCCATCTTTAAGGAAAGGATAAAGAAATGTACATATGAAACAAAATACCACTTTCTAATGTAAGCCCAAGTAAAAGGCCTACATCAGAAACATACTTTCTAGCATTTCTGAAATCAAATACAGTACTGAATTTGAAAACCATTCACTGAGAACATACCATGTAAAAATAAAAATAGTTATTTTTATCAAGACTGTTCGTCTGTAAACCTAAATCTGATTTATCTTTCAATTTATATCTCACTACAATGCATGTACTAACTATACCATCATGATTTCCTTGACTCATGAAAACATTTTAGGAATTTGTATCCTTTCATATATACTGAGCAATTTGGTTCAGTACCCCCCAGAGATGAAAAACTCATCTCAAAATTTACAACAGTAAATAAATAATTCAGTTAAAACTGCAAGTGGTACCAATCCAGCAAACTATTGATGGAGTGGTTTGGCCTTCCATAAAGTCAGAACAACATAAAAGTTTTCAATGGGGATTACTTGTTCAGACAAGTTACAAAGATTAGAAAAATACTCAGATTAATTATAAAATAGATAATATTCTCATCTTATGTAAAATAAATATCATGAACATATATAGGGAGAAACAATACCAGTGATATTTAACTTAAAGCATTTTAAGGTTTTAACTTTAATATGCTGATATATGAAAGAAACATTAAACAAAAAAAGCAGTAATACAAGTCAAAACCTAACCAAAGGCCTCTATCAACCCAAATTTTGAAATTTTCTATGCAAGTCAGACAAAACAAAACAAAACAAAAAAAAAGGAAAATTAAACCCAGGAAGCAAAAACCAATCAAGTCTGTTCCAACACTGAAGTCAATATCCAAATCACATACAGAACCAAAAAGGGGAAAACACTCAGGTCTACAAATGGATAAGCAGTTCCGATACAATCCAGATCCCGACATTTTCCCACTCAGAAACAAATGCAGTGGAGCTTTTCCTAGGGAAAAAGGAAAAAAGCTCTCCAAATGATTTTTTTAAAGTGACATCTAGAAAGTGTGCCTCTTTCTGTCTCTTTCCCTGGCGCCTCATTGGAGGAAGGAGGGGGTTGTTTTTGTATTCTCCCCCACTGGAGCAAGACACAATCAGATGTTAGCTGGAGGAGAGAAACCACTTTTGACAACAGCAAATAAAAATAAAAAGTGCCCTTCCTCCTCTGACAGGATGGCACCCACCTCACACACCCCTCCCCACTCCAACCCCTCCTTCACCAACCCCCCAGCACCACCCCCTCCTCACCCCGGAGCTCCACTGCGTATGTGGTTTGGTGCTACTGTTGCCCCGGAGTTAAAGTCAGAGCCAGAGGAAGGCAATGAAGCCCCCACAGACACACTTACCTTTTCTGCCCCCCACTTTTGAGTGCCTTCCCTGGAGCTGTGGAGGATGACACAAAGGGTAATAAAGGGGGGGGGGAGTGGAGGAGGAGGAGGCGAAGGAGGAGGAGAGCTGGGGAAGTGGCTGCTCCTGGGTGTAGTGAGATGTCTCCAGCCAGGGCCAAGCAGCAGCAGCAGTAGCAGCAGCAGCAGCAACAGCAGAGAAGGGTCTGTGTTGCTAAGAGGCTTTTGGTCTCTTTCTCTCCTCTCACGGCCAAAGAGGAGGAGGATGGAGGGGGCTCGGGAGAGAGGCTAGTGGAGGGGTGAGGGGGTAGGAGTCGTGGATGGGGGTTTTCGAAGAAGAAGAAACTCCTCTCCTTCTCTCTCAGGCTCAATCCCCCTCTCAGGTCTCAGGGCTGGAGGGTGGGGGAAGGAACTCAGCCGCCTTCCCCCCACCCCCCTCAATTCAAGGTTGAAGTGGGGTAAAATTAGTGTCCTGTCCCTTTAAAAATAGAAATAAAAGGTGCCCCCCCTCTGCCACTGCCTCTCTCTTCATCATCAGCTGCTGCTGCTGCTGGGGTCTCTCTGCTTGGGGGGGGAGGGGGGTTCGGGTAGAAGAGACGGGAGACACTCACTGCGCATGTCCCTCTCTGACGGGAGGCTGGTTGGTTGAAGGCAAGCGGAGGGGGAGGGGAGGAAATGAGATGGTTTCCCAGAAGGCTCCGAGGCGATCGCGACCCGGAAGACATTGTAGCAGGGGGTAGAGAGGCGGGGGCGGAGAGTAGGAGGAAGTCGCTACTCTTTAACACCCCCAGTCCCCTCCTCCCTCCTAAGGGAAAGTGGAGGAACGGAAGTGGGCGTGGATGGAGGCTAAAGAGGTCACGTGTTTGGGCAGGAGAGGGGCTGGGTGGGGAGGCGGTGCCTGCGCGGGGCCTGCCGGGAGTCTTGGTGAATTCGTTGGCAGCTGCAGGTGAAGCAGAGCTGAGAACGCTGCGAGAGGAACCTGTGAAGCGATTCCCACCGTCTCTGGAATCTCGCTCTGCCCTGGTAAGAGATAACTTTTCCATGAGAGGTAACCTGGAGTGGACTAGCCTCAAAACGAAAGCCTTGGGCGCCTGTGGCGAAAGGCGAATCGAAAAGGAGAGGACGGAACGCTTTAGAGACTGGGAATGCGGGAAGGGGGGCAGGCTTGTCTAGGCCAGACAGGCCACAATCTAGGCGGGCTTCTTCCGTCTCGTGGCTTCCCTCTGAGCCAGCCGGCGGCGAATCCTGGACGAGCGTAGGGAGCGTAGATGAGCTCATGAACCTAAATCTGTGGCATGTGGTGACTACACGGTGATGGTCCAGGTGTAAGAGAGAAATGGGATCTCGGAACCCTCAGCAGATGACTCTGTTAACTGCTTCTTCACCTCAGTGGGGCACCTGTCCAGGGAGAGAAATAAGCTGTGTGAATTTTGGTAACTTCTGTCATTGGATGTATTGTTTATGTCGAGTGTTACTACCATCAGTCCTTACTTCGTTAACCTCACAGGAATTCTGGAGTGGCTTTGAGAAGGGAGCAAGCAGGCAGTTGGTTCTTCCGTAGAATTTCCCCCCGTGTCTTGCGTGGTGTCCGCAACAAAATGCCTGTAGCATTTCTCAGAAGTGGGGTATGGAATTGTGTAATTCTTGATATTGTGTCTTAGTTATCGTTGATAGAGAAGGGGACATCATCCAAGTTTTCCCTTTAGTGTAGATGCGAGATTTTTTAAAGGATGTCTTTAGTTTCTTTGGTTACTAGCCTCAGATTTAGAGCCGTTGGTTTATCAAATGCTACTGTTTTTGCTGGAAGTAATGTTTCCCTCATGTTAATTCAGAGTGTTTAAAAAAGACAGGTTTTCATTAATAACTGTTTTTATAAAATAGCACCGTTTCTTTCTCACATTCTGTCCATAAAATCATAACTAAAACCATTTCAGTCTTTCAGTTATGATTTTTTGTAACCGTGTTTTTTAAAACCAAGATTCAAATTCCTCATGTTTATTGTGTTTGTATTACCTAATTCTGTAGTGATTTCTTTTAGGGTATGCTGTCAGTTAAAGTTACTGCTTAGTCTTCTTGTATGTTTTGACACTGAATTTTGTTTATGCACCACTGACTAGTGCTTTTACCATTTTCTGTGTGTGCAATAATCCTGTCAAATGAAATAAAAACTGGACTCTGGTGCCTTAAAGTTTTGTTTCTATTGAAACCATATATATGACACTTTAGAACAAAAAAATCATAGCAGAGCCATAAAAATGCCATAGATAACAAACTTTAAATCGTTTTTTTGCGGCAAAATACTAAATGTGCAAGAGTGTACAAATCATAGTTATAAAATATAATGATTAGTTCTAATGATTAGTAAACAGAATGTGGAAAAATGCACAAGCCACAGATATACAGTATAATGAATAATTGTGAACACAGTATTCTGTATCAAAATGAAGAATGAGAACATTGCTGTCCCCTTCACTTTTATTTCAGGTATTTTTTAACCACCTTTGTCAGCATTCCTAAACAATATACATTGGTTTTACCTTTTTTTTTAAAGAAAATATCCTGTATGTAACTGAATTACGTGTTATGTATCATTTTCAGTCAGTCCTATTAGGTCAAGTTTATGTATTTTCATTGCTGATAGTAATCTTTATAAGTAAGTATAGTGTAGTAAGTCGTTTTGTGAATGTACACAATTTAACTAGTCTAGTGTTATGGACATTTGGATTGTGGCTAGTTTTTAGCGCTTAGAAATAGTACAACTCTGTGTAATCTTACACATGCATTTTATATACATAGCATGCATTTCTGCAGAATGTAGACTATGCCAAACTTTTAAAGTGAATATATCAATTTATACTCCCCCCAACAATGTATGATAGATCCTTTTTTCTACAGTTTGAAAACAGTTGGTGGTTTTTGTTTTTGCCAATCTAATGAAGGTAGCTTTATGTTATTATTTTAATTTGCAGTTCCTGATTGTTAATGGGGTTGAGCAATTTTTCAAAAATTTATTGGCTATTTGAGAGTTGAATGTTGTGAGGCCTTATGTTCCTGAAATTGTCTTTACTGTACTCTGTTGGTTTGACTGGGTGTAGAATTCTAAATTGGTAATGTTTCTCTTCAGATTTGAGGAGAAATTCTTAGTGTTTGATAAAAATTTGACTCCTTTCTTGTTTTTAATGTTGCATTTCACTTTCTTCTCCCCTATGGAAGCTTCTGCAGCCTTTTTGTTTGAAGCTTATAGATTCTTCTTTTTGTTTTATACAATGTTATGAAACATCACAGTAATGTGAGATAATTTATGAGTCCATAGAAATTTATATGCATTTCATGAGTTCTTTCAGCCTAGCAACCTGTATCCCTCAGCTCTAAAGTTTCTGATTCATTTTCTGTAATTTCCCTGCCTCAGTGTTTCTTGTACCTACAATTAGACATTATACTACTGAATCGATTTCTTTTCTCCCATTTTTCATATTTTTCCAGTTTTTTGCTTTACACTCCCTGGGAAATGTACTTGATTTTTCAAACATTGGGACTTTCATTTCTCCTATTGTATTTTTTATTTTCAGTACCATTTTTTGATCTTTGTATTTTTTCCCCCACAGCATTTCTAGTATTTTTTTCTCCTTATGGATTTAAAGTTTTGTTTTGAGGTTTATTCTCCCCACGCACTCTTTGTTTTCTAAGTTATTCTTTGTGTTGATGTATTTTAGTCTCACTTTAGAGGCTTTCCTTGGCTCTGTTGCGATCCTTGATTGTGTTCAAATTTTTGTAAGAACGTTGGAAACCTATTTCATGCCTCTCTTAACTTAGTTAGGGTTTGCTAGCTGTTGATGTTCTCACTGTGGAAAGATTTGGCTGGGAAACCCAAATATCAATTTCCTCAAAATTTCTTTAGGTATTTGGAAGTTTTTTTCCTTAGGCTAGTAAGAGTCCAACAAGAAAGATTGTTTCTTAGCTGTTTTGATGTGATCTCCCCAAGACATTTGTCAGTGTCTCAGAGACACATTCGGTTATCAGAAATGAGTTGCTACTGAAAGCCACTGGATAGATGCTGCAGGTGCTGTTGAACATTCTACAATGCATAGGGAAGCCACTCAAACAATGGAGAAATTATCCAGTTCTAAAGGTCAATATTGCCTCTTGCTCCTGATATAAGGTATCAAGGTATAAGCCTGATTTCCAGTGCTCTGAGAACCAGGTGAAAACAGAGCTCAGGAATCTCAACATACATCTTTTTTTTTTTTTCTTTTTAATTCTTTGGTACTCTCACCCTCTACTGTGTTTACTGTCTCTTAGTGTAGAATCCTTCTGTATTATCCTCTCTGGAACCACTTGTCTTCTGATGGAGTAGAGTAAGGGGTTCTGCTTAGTTTTGACCGTTTAAGCACTGCAGGCCTTTTGGAGATGGTTTTGTCAATGAATTTTAACCCAAACTAAAATAATGGCTATGTGTGTTTATCTTGTTTGAACAGGATTGGCTGATGAGTCTAGATAGCTTTGTACATTGTTCTAATGCTTTAATAGGAAAATAAGATATGAGTTGAACATTATAAACTAGGAGGTGGATGAAAGTTGGTATAGATAGTTGGCTTCCCTGGTAAAGAATGTAAAGATGATAAAGAATCTGCCTACAGTACAGGAGACCCAGGTTCAATCCCTAGATCGGGAAGATCCCCTGAAGAAGTGAATGGCTACCCACTCCAATGTTCTTGCCTGGAGAATTCCATGGGCAGAGGAACCTGAAGGACTACAGTCTATGGGATTGCAAAGAGTCAGACATGAGTAAGCAACTAACACTTTCACTCTCACATTCCCCATTCTTTTACTTCAATTTATTTCCCCCTTTTCACTCCTAGTGTGGCTTAGATAGTTATCTTCACACAAGCATGTGTTGAGATTGCTAGTTTTTTCCAATATTTTCCCCTTAATCTCACATGTTCTCTTTCTTCCTCTTCACCTCCAATAAAGTCTTTGTCTTTTGTATTTTATACTGCTTCTTTGATTAATAATGGAATTGAGATTACTATGATGTTTTGTCTAATGAAGTATGAAGGTTGAAGTCAGATTTGACAAGATTAAAATTCTAAGTGTGGTAGTTTTCTTTGGACACACTAATGCACATTTTCATTTTTCCTTAATCTTTCCACAGTGTATAAAAATAAACATTTTTTATATGGATGACCCAGAAATGTCAACTTATACTGCTCTTTCAAAATAATCATTTCTCCCAATAGTTCCATATATATCTACATCAACTTAGTTTATAATGAGTAAATACCTAAAATATTTTCTCTAAAACCTGTTGGTTTGTATTATGTCTAGGTGTGTTATAGCACCACTTTGATGCAATGTCTGATGGCATAATGTATTTAAAAAATTAGGTTGAAATAATTTTATGTGACATACTTTTTAAAAGTTAAAATTTTGTTTTTACAATTACTACTGATTACTTTGTATTTTCAAATCATAAAATACATTAAGTATGCAACATGATTATTTTTTAAGTTCCCCCAAATTAATATACATTCAGTGTAAAAATAAAAAATGAAATTCACCTATAATCTCTACACTCATAAATTATTCTGTTAAGATGTTGATATATGTTATTTCAGTATTTTTTTACCTGTTTCTGTACATTTATTAACAAAACTGGATTATAGAATTTTGTTGTATACTTTTAAAAGAAATAACATTTAGCTAGCATCTTTCCATTGTATTAAATACTTGTATAAAGTAATATGATACTTATTTGCTTTATATTACAGAAATCTGCCAGCGTCTGGGAGGTGTGTTCCCGTATAATGCCTTTATCATTGTTACTTCTCTTTAAAATAAAATATTAAAAAATTTCACTTTCCCTATATAAATGCTCTTCCAGCATCTGATTTTTAAAAACAACAACAAACAGATGAATTAATCTTAAAGTAGCTTTAAAGTAGCTAGCATTTCCCTTGAATTGCGTTCATTGTTTTGCAGATATTCCTGTAGGGTAACAATCTGCTAAAGCAGATTTTGCCTGTACATTTTTTTTTCTTCATTTTATAGATTATCTGTCTTACTGACTTAGATTGCCTTTGTGCTTACATTTCATTTTCACAAATTTTTTATAAGATTTTATTCCCACCTAGTATTTTCACAGATTTTGACTTCGAGTGTGCCTTTTTTCTTTCTTTTATATTTTTTAACGAATATGGGGTTTTGATTTGTTTTCCAGAAAAATTGAGTATAGAGTACAGTGAATTGCTATATAGCCACACTCACCCAGCTCATCTTACTATAACCTAGTTTCCTTTATTATTAATATCTTACCTTAGTGTGGTACATTTGTTGCAATTGATGAATCAGTATTGATACATTATTATTAATCAAAGTTTATAGCTTACATTAAGGTTCCCTCATTGAATTTAACATTATGGGTTCTGACAAATGTGTAATGACATATATCTGCCCTGATGGTATCATACAGAATAGTTTAACTTCTCTAAAAGTCCCTTGTGTTCTGTTCTCCCATTCATGCCTTGATCTCTTGGCAACTAATGATTTTTTCATGATCTCCCTAGTTTTGCTTTTTCCAAATTGTCATGGAGTTGGAATCATACAGTGTCTACCTTTTTCAGGTTGGCTTTTTCCCTTAGCAATATGCCTCCCAAGTCTTTTCCATTTCTTTTCATGACTTGATAGCTCAGTTCATTTTAGCACTGAATATTTCATCTGATGGATATATCACAGTTTGTTTATCCATATACCCACTGAAGGACATCTTGGTATTCCAGAGTTTGGCATTTATGACAGAAGTTGTCATAAGCATTCAGATGCAGGTCTTTGTGTGGACAAAAGTCTTCAATTCACCTGGGTAAAATACCAACGTTCCTGATTGTTAGATTATGTGATAAGTACATTTAGTTTTGTAAGAAACTGCCAAACTGCCTACCAGAGTGAGTGTACCTACCATTTTGCACTCCAGTCAGCAGTAAATCAGATTTTAATTACTTCATGTCATCCTAGCATTGGAGAAGGCAATGGCACCCCCACTCCAGTACTCTTGCCTGGAAAATCCCATGGACGGAGGAGCCTGGTAGGCTGCAGACCATGGGGTCGCTGAGAGTCGGACACAACTGAGCGACTTCACTTTCACTTTTCACTTTCACACATTGGAGAAGGAAATGGCAACCCACTCCAGTGTTCTTGCCTGGAGAATCCCAGGGACAGTGGAACCTGGTGGGCTGCCATCTATGGGGTTGCACAGAGTCAGACACGACTGAAGCGACTTAGCGGCAGCAGCAGCATCCTAGCATTTGATCCAAACAATCCACTGTCTGTGCTTTCTCTAATTGTGGCATGCAGGTACTACTTGTCATGGTGGTGTATGGACTTCTCATTGCAGTGGCTCTATTGTGGATCGCAGCCTCTAGGCGTGTGGACTCGAGGGTACCTGAGCTTTAGTAGTTGCAGCACACAGGCTCAGCACTTGTAGATCACAAGCCTAGTTGCTCCAAGACATGTGGAATTTTCCCAGACCGGGGATCAAACAGTGTCCTCAATGTTAGGCAGATTTTTATCCACTTCACCAATGGGAAGTTCTGGATTTAATCATTCTTACAGGTATAGATTGTTGTTTTGATCCCCAATGATAAATGATATTTCTAGAAATATACCCAGGAGTCACATCTCTGGATCATATAGTAACTTTATTTTTACTTTTTTAAGGACCCTACATACTGTTCTCCATACTGGCTGTGGAACTTACCTTTCCACAAACAATGTAAGGGAGTTCCCTTTTCTACACACCATTTCCAACATTTATTGCTTGAAGACTATTGTTGATAGCCATTCTGACCTATGTGAGGTGATGACTCGTTTTCCATCACTCAGGTGTGTCTAACTCCACAACCCCATGGACTGCAGCATGCCAGGAATCCAAGTCCTTCACCATCTCCCAAACTCATGTCCATTGAGTTGGTGATGCCATCCATCATCATATCCTGCTCTGTTGTCTTCTTCTCTCCTGCCTTCAATCTTTCCCAGCATCAGGGTCTTTTCCAGTGAGTCAACTTTGCATCAGGTGGCCAAATATTGGAGCTTCAGGGTCAGTTCTTTCAGTGAATAATAAGGGTTGATTTTCTTCAGGATTGTTTGGTTTGATCTCTTTGCTGTTCAAGGGAGTCTTCTCCAGCACCACAGTTCGAGGGCATCAATTCTTCCGTGTTCCACCTTTTTTATTGTCCAGATCTCACATCTATACATGACTACTGGAAAAACTATAGCTTTGACGGTATGCACCTTTGTCAGCAAAGTCATGTCTCTGCTTTTTAATATGCTGTCTAGGTTTGTCGTTGCCTTTCTTGCGAGGAGCAAGTGTCTTTTAATTTCATGGCTGCAATCACCATTCTCAGTGATTTTGGAGCCTGAGAAAATAAAATCTGTCACTGTTTCCGTTGTTTCTCCGTTTATATGCCATGAAGTGATGGGACCTGATGCCATGATCTTCATTTTTTGAATGTTGAGTTTTAAGCCAGCTTTTTCCACTCTCCTCTTTCACCTTCATCAAGAGTCTCTTTAATTCCCCTTCACTTTTCTGCCATAAAGATGGTGTCATCTGCATATCTGAGGTTACTGATATTTCTCCCCACAATCTTGATTCCAGCTTGTGCTACATCCAGCCTGGCATTTCACATGATGTACTCTGCATAGAAGTTAAATAAGCAGAGTGACAATGTAAAGCCGGGACATACTTCTTTCTCAGTTGGGAACCAGTCTGTTATTCCCTATCTGGTTCTAACTGTTGCTTTTGACCTATATGCAGGTTTCTCAGGAGGTAGGTCAGGTGGTCTCTTTATCCCATCTATTGAAGAATTATCGACAGTTTGTTGTGGTCTACACATTCAAAGGCTTTAGCATAGTCAATGAAGCAGAAGTAGATGTTTTTCTGGAATTTTATAGCTTTTCTATGATCCAACGAATGTTGGCATTTTGATCTCTGGTTACTCTCCCTTTTCGAAATCCACCTTGTACATCTGGAAGTTCTATTCACGTAGTTTTAAAACCTAGCTTGAAGAAGTATTAGCATTAGTTTGCTAGCATGTGAAATGAGTGCACTTGTTCAGTAATTTGAACATTCTTTTAACATTGCCCTTCTTTGGGATTGGAATGAAAACTGACATTTTCCAGTCCTGTGGCCACTGCTGAGTTTTCCAAATTTGCTGGTATAATGAGTGCTTTAACAGCCTCATCTTTTAGGATTTGAAATAGCTCAACCATCACCTCCACTAGCTTTGTTCATAGTTATGCTACCTAAGGCCCACTTGAACTTCACACTCTAGGATGTCTGGCTCTAAGTGAGTGATCACACCATTGTTGTTATCTGGGTCATTAAGATCGTTTTGTTTTTTTTTAATGTTTTCATAAAGGAATTTAGATATTTATTTGTTTATTTAAATTAATTTTTAGATCTTTTTTGTATAGTTCTTCTGTGTATTCTTGCCACCTCTTCTTAGTATCTTCTGCTTCTGTTAGGTCCATACTGTTTCTGTCCTTTATTGTGCAGAAGTCTATGCATAAAGTGATAGCTCATAAACTGTAGTTTTGAATTTTATTTCTCTAACAGTTGACTGGGTTGAGCATTTTTCCTGTGCCTGTTGGCGATCTGTGTACCTGTTTTGGAGAAATGACTGTTTAGGTCTTTCGCCTATTTTTTGACTGGGTTTTTGTTTGTTTGTTTTATGCTATATATTGTGGAAGTTAATCCATTGTCAGTTCCATCATTTGCAAATATATTTTCCTAGTCCGCTTGTCCTTTCATTTTGTTTATGGTTTCCTTTGATCTGCAAAAGCTTTTAAGTTTAATTAGGTATCATTTGCCTTATTTTTTTTTTTTTTTTGCTCTTATTTCCATTGACCTGAAATTGAAAGTGAGGTCCCTCAGTTGTGTCTGTGTCTCTTCAAGACCCCATGGACTGTAGCCTAGCAGTCTTCTCCGCCCATGGGATTTTTCAAGCAAGACTACTGGAATGGATTGCCGTTTCCTTCTCAGGCGGATCCTCCCAAACAGGGAGCGAACCCAAGTCTCCCACATTGTAGGCAGACGCTTTACCGTCTGAGCCACCAGGGAAGTCCATTACTCAAGGAGATCCAAAAAATATTGTTGCTAATTTTATGTGAAAGAGTGTTCTGCCTATGTTTTACTCTTTAGCCCATTTTGAACTTATTTCGTATATGATTTTAGAGAATGTTCTAATTTAATTCTTCCGCATGTAGCTGTCTTCAGTTCAGTTCGGTTCAGTTGCTCAGTTGTGTCCGACTCTTTGCGACCCTGTGATTCACAGCACACCAGGCCTCCCTGTCCATCACCACTCCCGGAGTTCACTCAAACTCACGCCCATCAAGTCAGTGATGCCATCCAGCCATCTCATCCTTTGTCATCCCCTTCTCCTGCCCCCAATCCCTCCCAGCATCCGAGTCTTTTCCAATGAGTCAACTCTTCGCATGAGGTAGCCAAAGTACTGGAGTTTCAGCTTTAGCATCATTCCTTCCAAAGAAATCCCAGGACTGATCTCCTTCAGAATGGACTGGTTGGATCTCCTTGCAGTCCAAGGGACTCTCAAGAGTCTTCTCCAACACCACACTTCAAAAGCATCAATTCTTCAGCGCTCAGCCTTCTTCACAGTCCAACTCTCACATCCATACATGACCACAGGAAAAACCATAGCATTGACTAGATGGACCTTAGTTGGCAAAGTAATGTCTCTGTTTTTGCATATACTATCTAGGTTGGTCATAACTTTTCTTCCAAGGAGTAAACGTCTCTTAATTTCATGGTTGCAGTCACCATCTGCAGTGATTTTGGAGCCTAAAAAAATAAATTCTGACACTGTTTGCACTGTTTCTCCATTTCCCATGAAGTGATGGGACCAGATGCCATGATCTTTGTTTTGTGAATGTTGAGCTTTAAGCCAACATTTTCACTCTCCTCTTTCATTTTCATCAAGAGGCTTTTTAGGTCCTCTTCACTTTCTGCCATAAGGGTGGTGTCATCTGCTTATCTGAGGTTATTGATATTTCTCCCGGAAAT
>SJXQ01004091.1:177383-264352 GCA_006408695.1 Aepyceros melampus | reverse complement strand
AATTGGAGGCAGGAGGAGAAAGTGATGCTGGGAGGGATTGGGGGCAGGAGGAGAAAGGGACAACCGAGGATGAGATGGCTGGATGGCCTCATGGACTCAATGGACATGAGTCTGAGTGAACTCCGGGAGTTGGTGGTGGATAGGGAGGCCTGGCGTACTGCGATTCATGGGGTCGCAAAGAGTCGGACACAGCTGCGCGACTGAACTGAACTCGGTATCCATGGAGGAATGATTCCAAAACATCCTTTAATACCAAAATCCACGGACTTAAGTCCTTTACAGTTGGCCCTCCACAACCACAGATGTACAATCCATGGCTTAGATAATCTGACTGTGCATTTAAACTGCTTGCAACAGTTTGGGAAAACCTCATCAGGAACTTTCCTTCATGAGTTGACCTTGAGGGGTGATTCTGAAAGACAAAAATAATATTGCTCCCTCCCTCATAGCTCCTGAGGTCTGAGGTTTTCTCTCCACAGGTGGCAAGGTTTTGTTTTTTCTAATCGACTTCAAAATCAATGTTTACTATTCAAGAAATCATAACTTTTATATTTTTTGTAATCACTTTCTATTTTCACCCAAACTCCCACTCCCATCCCCTGAAGGACCGAGTGCAAGCAAGAGAGGGTATTTTTATAAAACTGACAAAGATTCATTATATTCTCCATTTTTGGTTTGTGTGGGCTGTTAGGTGGGACTTGGAGAGATGTGTCATCAACAGTATGCTCATTATTCTTGTGATATAGGGTCATGTCAACCCAACAAGAGAATCTAGGTAGCTGAACCCAAATTAAGTCTGAATTACCTATACCATCTTTTGGCCAGGCTGTCACTTGGAATATGTACCAAGTAGACTGTTTAACAGTGCTATCAGGGAAAAGAAAGAAGACCAGGAGTGTTCAGGGCAAAAGATCAAGTTTCAAACTAGGACTATGTAGTTCCTATCTTTTTCATCCTGATCATTACCCAGAAAGTGATCTAGGAGGATTATTCCTTTTAAGAGTCAGCCACATTCAGTGACTAAACCAATTTGCTAAGGAAGATGTAAATAAAGTAGAGTCAAAAATATTTCTACTACTTACCAGAAAACAATGGATGATACAGAGAATGCAGGTCCATCAGCTTTGTTGAGTAGATCATCAGATTGTAGCTGATTCAGAAAGCTGCAAGCATGACACAGATTAGGATTAAGGACCCCAGCAGTGTGATTGATTGGACTCGAAGAGCAACAGAGTGGTTTGAAAAAGTGATGAGAGCAGTGAAGCATCACTGATAGTCCATAAAAGGGGTGAAAGGTCCAGTTTAGTCAATTTTCCAGAAATAAGTGGAGTCTATGTCCCCAGTGATATGGTTTCCCTCGCCGTGAGAAAACAGGTCAGTTTTGTCAGACATCACAATATCCGACATGTACTGGTAACTTCTTAATCAGAAACATGCAAGCTTTTATCTTTCCTCCAGTCTATAATAATGAATATGTTGCCATGGCTGGTAGAATGATAGATCCAGACAACAACAATGGAAATTCAGGGTCTGTAGACTTGATCCGCAATTTGATTCTACTCAGTCTCATCAGAGAATTAGATCTTTCCATGGACATGAGTGACCCAAACAGTTGACACGTAGCTGTGGTTTATTTCTGTTGTTCACAGTTCCAAAAAGGAGTTTACCACTTTCCTGTTTTCTAGATCATCAGCAACAAGTGAGTAAAGTGCATAGAAGGAAATAGTGACTGGAGCTCAGAGAATGGCATTGAAATCTGTCCATTGAGTGGAGTAACCACATCCATCATCAATTCTGCATAGCTGACGCTAAAGTTGAGTGACAACAGCAGCCCAATGGACAGCATCAGGTTTTGGCACAGCCGAACAATCGGTGAACTGTTCCCAGGCTTTTAGGCGCCTTTGTGATTTGAGAGCTCTTTGGAGCCAGTGGTTTTCTTACATGGTAGAACAGAGGGTAAAGTTTCTCACAGAGGAATAGCTGTCACTTTTTCTTCTAACACGAAGATGTTTCTGACGCCAACTGTGTTCTTAATATACCATTTACCATGCAAGGCCAGTTGAAGCCTTCTCACCTTGTTAGTTACTGAATCTGAGTTGATATACACTCAAGTGGAAACATCATGCAGAGGTGTCATTGCAGGCCATCCATGCATCAAGAGTTCAGCTTTGATAAAAGCCCGGTAGCCAGCTAACAATTTATTCTCAAAAAGGGTGGTAGCCGTGTCACAGAGGCAGTAAGTCCAAATCTTAAAAGAGCTCCCCTAAGTGGAGGTTGTCTTCCTTTGATGGAGGCTCTAATTGGCAAAGTCATTAGCTACAGAGACTTGCAACTCAAAGTGGCCATTAGAGGAAAGTGAAAAAGTGAAAGTGCTAGTCACTCAGTCATGTCAGACTTTAGACCGACAGGCTCTTCTGTCCATGGAATTCTCCAGGAAAGAATACTGAAATGGTAGACTTGCCACTTCCTTCTCCAGGGGATCTTCCTGACCCAAGGATCAAACCCAGGTCTGCTGCATTGTAAGAGTATTCTTTACCTTCTGAGCTACCAGGGAAACCCCAAGCCTACAGCACTCCAGTCGTTCCCAGTGGTTTCTCATCCAGATACTAACCAGGCCAATCCTGATTAGCTTCCAAAATCAGGTGAGATCAGGCATGTTCATAGTGGTATGGTGTTAGTTGGCCATTAGAAGAGGGGAGCCCCAAATGTAGAGAGAGACCACAGTTTCCTGGATCACTTGCAACTCTGCTTGCGGATCAGGGCTCCTCTTAAACTAGGCTGACTTAGCCAACATTAAGGACCAAGTAGAGCACCCAGGGGAGACATATACTGTCTCTAATTCTCAAGGAATTCAATAAGGGGTTGGGCCTCATTTTTGGTGGTGGGTGGGTTGAAGTAACAAAAGGATTGACATATGAATCTATCCATATATTGCCAAGAAACTTTGCCTGGGATTCATATTTGCCTTCTTCTTACTATTCCACTAGGAAACACTCAGTCTTCCATGGCTGCTTTCTATACAAACATCCCAAAAAGACCAGAAGAAAGGGCAGACAGTCCCTCTGTTTGAAGGAAAGGCACAAATGTGAGAACCCATGCACTGTCTCTTAATATTCTACACTAAGGGCTTCCCTGGTGGCTCACATGCTAAAGAATCTGCCTGCAATGTGGGACACCTGGGTTCGATCCCTGGTTTGGGAAGATCCCCTGGAGGAGGGCATGGCAATCCACTCTAGTATTCTTCCCTGGAGAAACTCATGGACAGAGAAGCCTGATGGGCTACAGTCCATGGGGTTGCAAAGAGTTGGATAAGATTGAGCAATTAAGCACAGCACATCACAGCACTCTACACTAAAAAGTGTGAGTTTTTTCTTTATGTAAATCATACATAATTTTTTGGAAAGACATCAGAACAATGGGAGATGAGGTGATCTGAAAATTCTTTCTTCTTTTCTGTCCTCAAGAGATGCATTTCCAGTGTGAGAGATTTTTTGTTTGTTTGTTTGTTTGTTTTTTTAAATATATAATTGAATTGGAAACAGAATAAATAACAAAGCCATGCATGTTCTTAAGCAAAAGAACCTAATAGTATACTAAGTACTGGAATGCCTTTCAGTTCAGTCACTCAGTCGTGTCTGACTCTTTGCGACCTCATGAATCATAGCACGCCAGGCCTCCCTGTCCATCACCAACTTCCAGAGTTCACACAGACTCATGTCCATCGAGTCAGTGATGCCACTCAGCCATCTCATCCTGTCGTCCCCTTCTCCTTCTGCCCCCAATCCCTCCCAGCATCAGAGTCTTTTCCAACGAGTCAGTACTTTGCATGAGGTGGCCAAAGAATTGGAGCTTCAGCTTTAGCATCAATCCTTCCAAAGAAATCCCAGGGTTGATCTCCTTCAGAATGGACTGGTTGGATCTCCTTGCAGTCCAAGGGACTCTCAAGAGTCTTCTCCAACATCACAGTTCAAAAGCATCAATTTTTGGTGCTCAGCTTTCTTCACAGTCCAACTCTCACATCCATACATGACCACAGGGAAAGCCATAGCCTTGACTAGACAGACCTTTCTTGGCAAAGTAATGTCTCTGCTTTTTAATATGCTGTTTAGATTGGTCATAACTTTCCTTCCAAGGAGTAAGTGTCTTTTAATTTCATGGCTGCAATCACCATCTGCAGTGATTTTGGAGCCCCCCAAAATAGTCTGTCACTTTTTCCCCATCTATTTGCCATGAAGTGATGGGACCTGATGCCATGATCTTCGTTTTCTGAATGTGGAGCTTTAAGCCAACGTTTTCACTCTTCTCTTTCACTTTCATCAAGAGGTTCTGTAGTTCTTCTTTACTTTCTGCCATAAGGGTGGTGTCATCTGCATATCTGAGGTTTCTGATATTTCTCCCAACAATATTGATTCCAGCTTATGCTTCCTCCAGCCCAGTGTTTCTCATGATGTACTCTGCATATAAGTTAAATAAGCAGGGTGACAATATAGAGCCTTGACATATTCCTTTCCCTATTTGGAACCAGTCTGTTGTTCCATGTCCAGTTCTAACTGTTGGTTCCTTATCACTAACTTTATTTAATTGAGCCCAGTCAGCTCTATGTATCTTGAGAAATCCTCTGAGATGAGTGAATACAAATAACCTGATTATTCTCAGAAAAGATAAAATATATAATAATATATTTGTTAATAGTTGATGGGGTTTTATATAATGAGGAAAAAATAACTTTAAGAATGGAAGTTCCTCTTATTACTCTGAAACAATATTTTAGTAATATAAAAACAAGTTATTCTAGATCAGTCTATGGACAAAGGATTTCTGAGTCTTTGGCCCATATCTATTGTTCTCAGCTCTAGCTACATATTACCTGGAGAAATTTACGAATATTGATGCCAGATTTCACACCAACAAATTCTGATTTAATTGCCTTGGGGTAGAGCTCATGCCTAGGTGTCTTTTAAAATTCCCCTGTTATCCCAAGATTATAGACAGAATTGAGAACCACGGCATATGCAATGGAACATGCTGCTATGAAGTTCTCCTTAGCTACTTGATCTGTGAGAAAATTTCTAACACAGATCCACTAGTGTTATTTAACCACATGAAAAATAAAAGTACACAGAGCAATTTAAGAATTTTATGGTTTTGACTTTAACATTGAAACATGAAAGGTGAGACTCAAAAATATGTCATTGATTTATTTCAGCATTTCTTAATTTTGGGTTTAGAGGTGGCAAATCAGAACCATCTGGGTCATTTTTTCAAATTAAAATAGCCATGTTCCCAACAGAAGTGTCTAATTTTTAGGAAAGGACAAGAGTAGGAGAAATGTCTAACTTTTAAGAGTTCTCTGTTTGATTCTGAGTCCCCACTAAGGCCACCACCATTCTATCTTTTGTGAAAAACAAAACTGATTTATTTCTTTTGCTTCTGACTTGCCAAATAAATTAGATATGTGTTCCAAGAATCTGTGGTCAGTCCCAATTCTCTACCCTCTTATTATGTGATCAGATTAACCATTTGGGAAGACTTAAATACAAATCTGAGAAGAGGAACACTGTTACAAAGACACCACAATGAAAGGAATTTTAGCACAGAAATAGCCAAAAACTTTTCTAATCTAAAAAAATAAATTTGTTCTAGGACCAATCACAAACTTGTGCTTATCCTTAGAAATGTAAAATTCATACAATGAAAAGAAATGATCACTTTAGTAAATTGAAGGTATCATATTCTGGAACCCAACTTTCTCAATAAGGTTTAACTAACCCAGGTAAAGCCAAAAAAATGTTCAATTTCTTTGACAGAAAGAAAATAAGTTTCAAAACTTCTTTCCATGGATACACTATCTTCACACTTTGCTCCAATAGATAAGCAGAAGCTTATCTCTGTAGAGTCTTTTAACCCTTTGCTACTCAAAAGTATGGTCCATGGACCAGCAGCATCCTATCGTCTTGAGACCTGTTAGAAATGCAGAATCTCAGGCTACACCCCAGGTCACTTGAGTCAGACTCCGCATTTTAACAAATCTATCAGTGACTCATATGCACAATAAAATTTAAGAAGCACTGTTCTAGCCCTTTGTTTCTATGATGGACATCTAAACTATCCAGAAACATGCAATAATACCTAAAAATGCCTGTGAAACAAATAGCAGAAAATAATACATTTTAACAGAATTCTTTAAGAAGACAAAAATAAAAGCTTAAAAAAAAACTGTGTCCTTTCTCTAAACCGTTAAACAAGATTCTTACACTCTAACATGGTGGGAATTTCATCTTTCTGTTTGAATGCAGTCAATGATGACAGAGCTGAAGCAAGCTTGCTGATGGTGTTTGTAGTAGTGTTTTGTTGCTATTCTTTTTTCTCAGTTTTCCATTTCTATTTCAGAAAGTGAACACAACAGGCTGCAATTTGCTAACAAGCAGAACTGCAAATGCTCTTGGGGGGAAAAAAAAGAACAAAACATAACCATAGCTTCCACTTGTTTTTTTGTTTTGTTTTGTTTTGTTTTGTTTTCAGATGAACACTAGATAATACTTTTTGTCCAGGCATTGAATATCAAGGAGGAAGGGGAGAACAGGGAACAGATCAAACTTAAATTGTGTCACCTTAAGTAAATAAATGACCTTTTATCCTCCAGGATGGTAATTCAATTCAAGCTGATTTCTAAAAGCAACCTTAATTTAAACAAAAACAGAATAATAAAAAACAAAAGCAGCAATGGCAAAAATATTTAAAGCCTTATTCTTTCCTACTAGCACATTTGACCATTCCATCATCTGAGTTTTCCAATTTTTATTAGCATCTTTTGTATCCCCTTCAGTTTTTTCTGTTATTTACAGGTAAGAATGATTTAGTATAATTTTTCTCACCAAGTGAAGTGGTAAATATCATTGTAAGCATTGTAAGGGTAACAAGCTAGAATTTGTGTTAAGGTCTACACAGTAAGTAGTTTGAACGGGAGAGCATTATATCACGCACATAATATTTTCACAAGCAAGCAGCGAGAAGGATTTTCTTTTCATAATGTATAAAACACTAAACTTAAATTTTCCAATTTTATAATTTGAATCTATATGGATAATTATGTCACTAATAAACACCATGTCTGAGAGTAACACCTAGAATATGCATTTAGTGAAAACCTTGGAAAACAGTGTCCATATGCGGACTATATATGATGTAAAGGGCCAAGTCCTAATAAAGATTGTGCCTTATAAAGAATGCATTGTGGATTGGCTGAGATACATAGAAACAGGTCTGCACTTTCAAAGTAACACCTTGTGCCAAAATTCATAATATGAGATGTTTGGCTCAATGCCACTGTAGTAAGTTGTACCTACAGACATTGTGTTTCTGTGATGGTTTTAGGCCAACCTCCTAATTGCCATAAAAAATGATTGAAAATTGCAAGTGATGAAAATAGAAATTAGAAAAACACTTTTAACCAAATCACTACTTATACTTTGTTTGCTTGTTTTTTCTCATATGATTCGCTCTCTCTCTCTCTCTCTCTCTCTCTCTTTTAATTTCAGAGGAGATCCTTGCATTATAGATTTAGAAGAAAAAACAGCCTGATTTTCATTAGGCTTTAATTTAATGATTCTATTTTCCCAAGTCTGTTCTACTGTGATTCTGATTTCATGCCTGTATCAATGCTAGGAGAAATAGGAGTTTATACAGTGCTACTCTCTTGGGAAATGATAGGAGGCTGGGATGATTGTTATCACTGTGAAAGGAAACTTAAATAGAGTTGGAATCTAGTAAGTTATTGGTCTGAAGTTTATGGTATAATTCAACATTAGACTATGTAAGAAAAGATTGGTTCAAATTATAAGGTTTAGGCTGCAGTTAAAAAAAAAAAAAAAACACAACTGTTGTTGTTCAGTCACTAAGTCATGTCCAACTCTTTGCAACCTCATGGACTGTAGCAAGCCAGGCTCCTCCATCCTCCACTGTCTCCTGGAGTCTGCTCAAATCCATTCCCATTGAATCAGTGATGCTCTCTAACCATCTCATCCTCTGCTGTCGCCTTTTCCTTTTGCCTTCAATCTTGCCCAGCATCAGTTATTTTCCAATGAGTCAACTCTTTGCATCAGGTGGCCAAAGTGTTAAAGAGGGTATTTTCAAGAGTGCTTAACATAGCCTGTAACACCTACTATTTATTGATCAAAAGAATAAATGAATGTAAAAGAATCATTGAAAAAGACCCTGATGCTGGGAAAGATTGAAGGAAAAAGGAGAAGGGGGTGACAGAGGATGAGATGGTTAGGTATCATCATCGACTCAATGGACATAAATCTGAGAAAATTCTGAGAGATAGTGAAGGACAGGGAAGCCTGACATGCTGCAGTCCATGGGGTTGCAAAGAGTTGCACATGACTGAGCGAATAAACAACGCTCCGGGTCCCAAATTACTTCCGTGCCTTCTCTGATCAATCTTTCTATAGCGCAACCATGGCTTTTCAATCGTCATGGTTCCTCTGTCACATTTCCTGATGATTTTTTTTACTATTATAATTCATGGGTGTTTCCTCCCTCTCTTCTTTCTTCCTTCCTTCCTTTTCCTTTTCCCCACGTAAAGGTAAGCTTCACAAGGATAAGAAGCCTCTCTATCTTGTCTGCTGTCTTACACTCTGCACGATACAAATGTTCAGTAAATAATTTTTTTTATAAATAAATAAGACTTTAAATGTATGATTATCAATAGAATTTTATTTAAATTTCAAAATCCTGTGACAATAGTTATTTCTCAACATCTCAAAAGGTAGTGGAAGTGTCAGCTTTCTTTTTACTGCTGTAAAATGTCTAAAATTACATTGTGTAAACTTCTAATGGACTTTTATCATGTAAAAGGTTCCTCTTTGGGAAAAATGATTGTGCTGATGGTTAGGAATAATTACTTTTATCATATAATCTATATTATTTAAGTACAGAACTGCTGAAATAAAAATATTTACCACTGATGTGCCCCTTATTGTTGGATTCAGCCTGACTATACCTCAAAGACCAATTGGACAATAACAAATTATGGTATTGCCATTATTGTTATTTGTGATTTGTTGAATTCAGGAAGAGAGGTTAACTCTGAAAAAAAAAAACAAACACTATTCAAAAAAGCACAGGACTTGCTACAAAAAGCTATGAATGATTCAGAGCTTTCATTTCTATCCCTCCCATATTTCCATTTTTCATTTCCTCTCCTTTTCTTCACATCCTTGTGAGAGTATGTTATCCTGAGCATCATTCACAATGCTCTCTTCAGCTGATGTTAGCATGCATATGTTAATTCAACACACTTCCTCCCTACCCATTTCTAAATTCTCAATGTCTTCAGTGTTTTCTAAACAAAAACTCAAACTACCCAGATTAAAAATACTGATAGATGTATATGTGTGTGTGTGTGCATGTGTATACGTATACACAAACTATATATATATATACATATATGACAAAACTTAGCAGAGAACTGCATTTCTTTCCTGAAAAGTTTTGAATTTCCTCTAAAATTGCTGAAAGTCTGAGCTTTAGTTTTATCAGTGCTTTCATCATCAGCGTGAGTATCAGAAAAGGAAAGAATTTACATCTGATAAGAAAATAAGACAATATGTGTTTTTACAATTATTTAAAATTACTTCTTCATATGGAGAATAGTTTAGGTGATAAAGAATACATCCAAACAAGTGAATAAAACAGTATGAAGCTCTGCCCTGAAGTGAAGCTGTGCCCTGTTTGCCTGGAAATAAAATACAGAAAAGAAAGTGAAAAAAATAAGAATACAGATATATATTGAGGCCAACTTAAAGAAGACCATGAATGCAAGGATAACATATATACTTTTTTCTATAGGAAATGCAGAACCATTGATTGCTCAGTGAGATAAAATGCTTATAAGTTTTTACAGAATTAAAATGGTAGAAAGAACTATAGAGAAGCAATTTAGAAAGAAATAGATCAAATAAGTTACAAAGTATAACAGACAACTCAGATGGTAATTAGGAAGTCAACTGTTAAGTGCATAAAGGAGAATAGATGTGATAAATACTAAGGATAGAAAATGGATTTAGGAATGAATCAGACATGGATGTGAAGGAAATGGAGATTTTGAACTTGATGTATATGTGATAGTTGACAAGTGAAAGGAGATACAAGTATGAGGCTAAAGATAATAAAATTTTTCAAGGCAAGTTATATATGTAAATATATCCAGTTGCCAACTAGAAATGTTGGATTCAAACTGGGATGGTGATTGAAGGCTAGATAAAGAATTCTGTTTGTTCCTCTGAGCTCACTACAGTTTCAGGAAGTGTTTTCTAGTGATTTAACTTCTATGTAGTTTTTCAGTGTTCAAAGAGTTTGTCTTAACTAACCATGTGTGCTAATAAAATCTCACTTCTTTTTTTTTTTTGCTCCACCCTAGCCAATAAGATGGAGAAGGCAATGGCACCCCACTCCAGTACTCTTGCTTGGAAAATCCCGTGGACAGAGGAGCCTGGTGGGCTGCAGTCCATGGGGTTGTGAAGAGTTGGACATGACTAGTGACTTCACTTTCACTTTTCACTTTCATACATTGAAGAAGGAAACAGCAACCCACTCCAGTGTTCTTGCCTGGAGAATCCCAGGGATAGGGGAGCCTGGTGGGTTGCCGTCTATGGGGTCGCACAGAGTCAGACATGACTGAAGTGTCTTAGCAGCAGTAGCCAATAAGAACCACCTTTTATATCATAATTATTATAAGAAACTCATGAGGTAAGTATAAGTATCATATAAGTATCATCACTTTATAACTGAGATCGTCATAGAATAAGTAACTCAATCATGTACAGAGGTGAGAGTTGGACCATAAAGAAGACTGAGCACTGAAGAACAGATGCTTTTGAACTGTGGTGCTGGAGAAGACTCTTGAGAATCCCTTGGACAGCAAGAAAATCAAATCAGTCAGTCTTAATGGAAATCAACCCTGAACATTCATTGGAATGATTGATGCTAAAGCTGAAGCTGCAATATTTTGGCCACCTGATGCAAAGAGCTCACTCACTGAAAAAGACCCTGATGCTGGGAAAGACTGAAGGCTGAAGGAGAAGGGGCAACAGAGGATGAGACGATTGGATGGCATCATCAATTCAATGGATGTAGTTTGAGCAAAGTCCAGGAGTTAGTGAAGGACAGGGAAGCCTGGCATGCTGGTCCTTCCTCCTGGACCCCAATCACTGGGATTGCAGAGTCAGACACAAACAAATGAGTGACTGAACAACTACAACAAGATTATACAGCTAGTAAAAGGCAGATCTAAAATTCCAGTGAAGGTCTTCAGCTTACCATTATATCCCACCATAAATGCTTCCCCTAACCAAGATTTTCAAGTCATTCACGACCTGAAATTAGTCTCATGGCTCTAAACATGTTATTAGGTGCATGAAGTGTGGATTGCTTGTTTTCACATGTTTACTAAGCTTTCAGTTCAGTTCAGTCTCTCAGTCGTGTCCGACTCTTTGCGACCCCATGAATCGCAGTACACCAGGCCTCCCTGTCCATCACCAACTCCCGGAGTTCACCCAGACTCACGCCCATGGAGTCTGTGATGCCATCCAGCCATCTCACCCTCGGTCGTCCCCTTCTCCTCCTGCCCCCAATCCCTCCCAGTATCAGGGTCTTTTCCAATGAGTCAACTCTTTGCATGAGGTGGCCAAAGTACTGGAGCTTCAGCTTCAGCATTATTCCTTCCAAAGAAATCCCAGGGCCAATCTCCTTTAGAATGGACTGGTTGGATCTCCTTGCAGTCCAAGGGACTCTCAAGAGTCTTCTCCAACACCACAATTCAAAAGCATCAATTCTTCGGCACTCAGCCTTCTTCACAGTCCAACTCTCACATCCATACATGACCACAGGAAAAACCATAGCCTTGACTAGACGGACCTTAGTCGGGAAAGTAATATCTCTGCTTTTGAATCTGCTGTCTAGGTTGGTCATAACTTTTCTTTCAAGGAATAAGTGTCTTTTAATTTCATGGTTGCAGTCACCATCTGCAGTGATTTTGGAGCCCAAAACTAAAGTCTGACACTGTTTCCACTGTTTCCCCATCTATTTCCCATGAAGTGATGGGACCAGATGCCATGATCTTCGTTTTCTGAATGTTGAGCTTTAAGCCAACCTTTTACTCTCCTCTTTCACTTCCATCAAGAGCCTCTTAGCCCCTCCTCACTTTCTGCCATAAGGGTGGAGTCGTCTGCGTAGTTCCCATCGTCACCCCATACTCAGCTCACTGAGGAATGTCTGATGTGTCTTGCTGGCTTGCAGGCCTCTCTTCGTTCCCTTGCTTGGAACTCCACTGATTCTAGTACACATGTGCTGGCTTCTTCTGTAATAGACTGAATTCCAGACTACATAATTCCTTCTAGTAGCATGGATTTCCCTCAACTCAGTTTAGTGATATTAGAAGCACAATTCTATAACTCCTCTGGCTTTATTTAAGAGAGTCTATACATCAGTCACTGGAGGTAATTCTATTACAATACATAATCAACAATGATCTACTGTATAGCAGAGGCAACTCTGCCCAATATCCTGTAATAACCTAAATGGGAAAATATTTGAGAAAGAATAGATTCATGTATGTGTATAACTGAATCACCTTGCTATAATCCTGAAACCAACACAGCATTGTTAATCAACTATGCTCCAATATAAAATTAAAAAAATAAAATAAAAACATCTAACTAAAATAGAACTGTGTTGCCACCTCCTCCCTGAAAGCCAGATATTAACTGTGAGTAGCTTTATTCCTGCTTATTCATCAGTTTTCCAGGCCTACTGATGAATACACTTTATCTTATATTATACTGGGCTTGGCATAATAAAGTTGATACAGTCAGGAGGATGTTTAATGGTCTTATCCAAGAAATGCCATGATGGGCATGTTTCTGCCCAATGAGGATAATATTTTTCAGCTCAGATACCAAATGATAAGTACATTTTTCTCTCAAAGAAGCATTCTCATTAGTCTTCTCATTGCTACAGCACAGAGCAGAATGCAGATAGATGGGTGACAGACCCATGGAATAGTGTAAGAAGATAATGTAGCTTAGTAGAAAAGCAATCGACTTTGAAACTTGACCCTATAAAAATGAATTTTCCTGTCAGTTTACTTAAATGTAAAATGGAAATAACAGCTATTTGTGGTTTTTTTTTTTTTTGAGGCTTACATGAGATAATATTTATAACATACCAAGTATTGTTCCTAGAGCTTTGTGGAGTCTAAATAAATGGCAACTACTTATCATCATCATCACTTTCATTATTTAGTAAAGGTTCAGCCCATGAAAAGAGGAGCTATTTCTTAGTGATAAGAACTAGCATCTGAAAATTTCAAGACCATTTGGAGAAGAAACAACCTTCAATATGAGATGATAATCATTAAATTTAAAGTTCACTTAAGCAATCCTAAATGGAGAGATGCAGGAAAAAAAGTGACATGCTGGCATAGAAAACTTTTTTTCCTCCATTATAAAAAATAGCATGTGATCCAGTGAAGAATTCCTGTGAATAGAACCTAAATAATGAAAAGCTGAGAGAAATATAGCCTGTAATAGCAAACACACACAGTAAAAAAAAAAAAAAACAAAAAAAAAAACTCACAAGCTATTTAGTTAGAAGACTTGGAACTTAATATCAGAACCTTAGTATTCTATATTTTAGTTGATATTATTATGCTTTAGATACATTTGTCATTTAGCTATATACCTTTTTTATTTTCTAGTGTTGGATTGCTTTCTTTGTTAGTTGCAATTATTGTCTTCCTGAAGTGCATAGTTTGTGGCATAGACAGCATGCACTGAATATGCTCATTCTAATCAAGATTTTCATGCTCTGACTGAACAATATAGACGGTCATACTCTTGTAGAGTTGGAATGCTACTGGTGCTTGTTAATCAGGTGAATTTTTGGTATTCATGATATTGAGTCACCAGTAGTTATTTTGAAAACATTATGAGACTTCTTTTGACTTATAAAAGGTATATCAATAAGTATAGGTTAGGTTAGCCTGCAGTAACAAGCAAACCCCAAACTGTATTGGCTTATAACAGCAAAAGTAGGTTCATTTCTTGCCCACATTATATGTTGCTTGAGAAGCAACTATAGTTGACAACCTAAAGTAAGCACCATTTTTCACATTAAATGATGTTATTTTTGTCTCTTTATGTCACTTTTTAGGAAGCCTAGAAACACAGCAGTCAAAGAACTATGTCTAATTAATATTAAGTTTTCTGTGCATCACAAGTCATGTGTAGGTTATTTATAGTCACATTTTTATTATTTTAAAAAACTTGATAATTTTACCATATATCTTCAAAAGGATAACTGTCAAAGCATAATAGAAGACACTAATAATTTCAAGAAAGTAAAAAATCAGATGGCATTTCTGAGTCTTACTTTTAATAAAATCACTAAATAAAAAACACACATAAACAATTTAGCAATGGAGTTCAATGTTAAAATTAACTAAAAACATAAAAAGAAAAACAAAAGTAGCAAAAGATACTTACTTTTAAGAACTTAAATATTTTCCTGTATAACCAGACACTTTGATTAAGTCAGTGAAAACTTCTTATTTTATGACAGATGTTCCTGGAGGCAATACCAGAAGAGAAAGAGGTAAAATATGGGAAACTATGTCACTGCTGCTGCTGCTGCTAAGTCGCTTCAGTCGTGTCCGACTCTGTGCAACCCCAGAGACGGCAGCCCACCAGGCTCCCCCGTCCCTGGGATTCTCCAGGCAAGAACACTGGAGTGGGCCACCATTTCCTTCTCCCATACATGAAAGTGAAAAGTGAAAGGGAAGTTGCTCAGTTGTGTCTGACTCCTAGCGACCCCATGGACTGCAGCCCACCAGGCTCCTCCGTCCATGGGATTTTCCAAGCAAGAGTACTAGAGTGGGGTGCCATTGGGAATGACATTAAAATGTATTTTCTTCTAATACCAGATCTGCAGTCCATTTTGTATTTAGAGTGAGGTATTGGTCAGGGTGTGATTTGTACAGGAAAGGGCAAATTCTAAAGGGGTATGCTGTTTGTGGGCCCATATTCCTATTTCCCTACTTATTGGTTCCAAATAACTGAACCTTGCTCATCCATATAAACGCGTCTAAAATGGGGGTTGATTACAGCACAAATGTGTTACCCAGAACACATGTGCGTATACACATACACGCACACACACACTGGAACGGGTTTGATCCGTGATCCAGGAAGATCCCACTTACTTTGGAGCAACTAGCCCTGTGTGCCGCAGCTACCGAGCCTGTGCTCTAGAGCCTCGGAGCTGCAACTACTGAGCCACGTGCCACAGCTGGTGAAGCCTGCGTGCCCTGGAGCCCCTGCTCTGCAACAAGAGAAGGCACCGCAATGAGAAGCCCAGGCATTGCAAGTATGGAGTAACCCTCACTGTCTGCAAACAGAGAAAAGTCTGCAACCAAGATCCAGCACAATTAAATATATATACATACATATCTATATGTGTATGTATTTTTTTAAAGAAAGTTATCATGGAGCAGTGCTCTTCAAACCATCCTTACAGACCAAATCTGGTCTTAGATCAGTTTTAGTATGGCTACCAAACTAAGAAATTTAAAAAATATTTCTAATGTTAAACAACTTAAAAGAAGAAAAAAATTTTTCACAAAATGTGAAAATTATGTGAAGTTCAAAATTTGGTGTTCACAAATAAATAGTGTTATTGCCATCAACACATTTCCTTCTTTCTGCAGTGTCTACAACTGCATTGACAAATAGCCCACAAAGTTCAAGGTATTTACTTCATGGCCCTTTACTGAAAAACGTTGCTGACTTCAATATTAGATTATTCTTAAATTAAAATGTCAAGAAGCATGCTCTGATGATCAAGGTATAAACTCTGTAATAGAGAAACCGTTCTGGTAAACAAACATTGCTTTCACAGTGTGTGTGTGTGCATGGGCACGCATGCATGTGTGAGTGTATGTGTATGCTTGTGTCTGTGTTTTAGAAAGTACATATGATATCTTTTATGTGGTTGACTCCATGATACAGATCCATCAGACAGCATAACTTTCTTGCCTTCAGAATCTGAACACCTTGTTGTTTACTCAGTCTGATCTGACTCTTTGGACCTCATGGACTGCAGCACACTAGACTTCCCTATACTTCGCTGTCTGAAGACAATGCAACTTTTCTTTTTCTGCTTGCATTGCTATAACTTTCAGTCTGAAGTAGATCCCTGATTGAGGTTGGTTCTGAGACCTTAAGGTTATTTCATTATCAGTGTAGTTTTCCAACTTAACTTTTAAGATCTTATTTCATGTATAGAATAAAATCACCTTGCAGTATTTTCCTTTAGTTTCACAAAAGATCTCACGATTTTGATATTCTACAACCCTGATAACTAATCTGGGAAGAGGTTCCTCATTTTAAATTTGGAAGCCAGGTTATTCTTTAATGAAAGTGAAAGTGAAAGTCACTCAGTCCTGTCTGAATTCTTGTGACCCCATGGAATACTGGAGTGGGTAGCCTTTCCCTTCTCCAGGGGAGTTTTCCCAAACCAGGGATCAAACACAGGTTCTGCACATTGCAGGCAGATTCTTTACCAGCTAAGCCACAAGGGAAGCCCTAGAATACTGGAGTGGGTATCCTATCCTTTCTCCAGCGGATCTTCCCGACCCAGGAATCAAACCAGGGTCTGCTGCATTGCAGGCAGATTGTTTACCAACTGAGCTATCAGGGAAGCCCCTGTTCTTTAATGGTTCACTTTAAAAAATACAATTTATGTAATCATTTGCAGGTAGTTTTCCTTCCACTTATATTTGCACAAAATATGAATAAGTGTTAATGGTGTAGTACTTCTATTTTTTAAAAAATCAAGTAATTGACTACTTGTGTCCTCTACCATTAAATGGGAAATGTTACTTAAATTAATGTTTAGCAATTTTGGTATGTTAATAATTTAAATGTTTGTTTTCTAATGTTTAAGACAGACTCCTTATACCATTTATTTGGGAAAATTTCCAGTTATTTTCTGAAATTCACCAATTTCAGTTATGATTACCTTCATGCTGACAGTTATATAGCATTTTTATTGCACTTTTCCTAATGGTTTCCCTCTTTTTTTTCATAGCCTTTTTCTATCATGGACTTTGAAGCATTAGATTTTTGTGAAGAAGTTTCATACTTTCCTTCTCAAATCTGGTATAATAAAATGTCAAGTTCCATGAATCTCAATAAAATTAAAATAGCGTATAGGGAGAAGATGAAGTAAGTTAATCAAATACATAATAAGTGTTTAATAATTCTGCTTGCTTTCAAATGTGCTTTAAGATTTCAGAGAAGGATGCTCTAACATAATTATAGACATATATCTTGTTGTGTATATATATTTTGGACATATCTGAAAACTTGTTCATGACATGTGTGACATAATAAGTATATATTTGGTCTCTGTCTGGTTCCTTGCATAGAGCCACTCAATTCCTTGCAATTTCCTAGATAATAGGAGCATCCTTTATCCTAATGAAGCATCTCTTTGTGGGATTCTGAATAACTTCAGGATAAGGGCTGATCACCAGTGAAGCCATGGCATGATTAGAAACTTGGAACTTTCAACCACATCCCATCTTTCAGAAAAGGGAGGTTAATAATCAATCATGCTTATTTCTGCTTTGCAATAGAGATACAGATGTAGAGAGCAAACGTACGTTACCAAGGGGGAGGGGATGGATTGGGAATTGGGATTGACATATACACACCACTGTGTATAAAGTAAATAATTGATGAGAACAGATTGTATACCACAGGGAACTCTACTCAGTGCTCTGTGGTGATCATATGAGAAGGAAATCCAAGGAAGAGGGGATATATGTATATATGTGGCTGATTCACTTTGCTGTATAATAGAAACTAACATAGCATTAAGTTTAGTTCAGTTCAGTCACTCAGTTGTGTCCAACTCTTTGCAACCCCATGAACTGCAGCATACCAGGCCTCCCTGGCCATCACCAACTCCCAGAGTCCATCCACACCCATGTCCATTGAGTCGGTGATGCCATCCAACCATCTCATCCTCTGTTGTCCCCTTCTCCTGCCCTCAATCTTTCCCAGCATCAGAGTCTTTTCAAATGAGTCAGCTCTTTGCATCAGGTGGCCAAAGGATTGGAGTTTCAGCTTCAACATCACCTTCTAATGAACACCCAGGACTGATCTCCTTTAGGATGGACTGGTTGGATCTCCTTGCAGTTCAAGGGACTCTCAAGAGTCTTCTCCACACCACAGTTCAAAAGTATAAATTCTTCAGCGTTCAGCCTTCTTTATAGTTCAGCTCTCATCCATATATGATCACTGGAAAAACCTGGATAAACCATAGCCTTGACAACATAGCATTGCCAAGCAACTATATTCCAATAAAAATTAGCTGATGTTGCCTACATGATGCCTCCATAAAAACGTGTAAACTATACGGAGAAGATAATGGCACCCCACTCCAGTACTCTTGCTTGGAAAATCCCATGGACGGAGGAGCCTGGTGGGCTGCAGTCCATGGGACTGCGAGGTCGGACACCACTGAGCAACTTCACTTTCGCTTTTTGCTCTCGTGCATTGGAGAAGGAAATGGCGGCCCACTCCGGTGTTCTTGCCTGGAGAATCCCAGGGACGGGGTAGCCTGGTGGGCTGCGGTCTCTGGGGTAGCACGGAGTCGGACACGACTGGGGCGACTTAGCGGCAGTAGCAGCAGCATGGAGTTCATAGTATTTCCAGTTTGATGCACACACAATGTTGGTGAGTGGGTAACAGTCCTAGAGGGGGCATGCTTCCCTATATCTAGGTACCTCTTCACCTTATTATTTAGTCTTATCCTTTATAATAATTCTTTGTAATCAACCAGAACATGTAAGTAAATGTTCTCCTGAGTTTTCTGAACTTTTCCAGCAAATTATCAAAGCAGAGGATTGGGTCATGGGGAAAGTCTGATTTATAGTCATTCGATCAACTAGACATGACAATCTGAGATCTGTGATCCGTGTCTGAAATGAAGGACAGTGTTGTGAGACTGAGCCATTAATTTGTGCTGTTTGCACTAACTCTAAGGAGAATTGAGTAAGTTGTAGGACACCCTGTCTTTGTTCACCAAGAATGGAAAAATTATTTGTTGTGGAAAACCCACACATATTATGTCAGAAGTGTTCTGAAAACAAAGGAAAGAGTTTATCTTTAGTCATAACAATTATAGATGTGTATTTTTCTTTGGACAATACATACACATCTGAAAATCTTCCTATAATATGAAATGCATTTATATGCCAACACAAGACTAGGCGCTTCATGTATATTATCATGTTTGACACCCACAACACACTCTGCATTGTGTATGTCACAGGTAATATTCTCCATAAGGAAATATTGAGAAAGACTTTAGATGCAAGGTATGTATTGGGGATCAACACAATCCTTGGAATTTGTGAAAGAAAGTGGAGGAATGGTTGGAGAAAAGTCAAATAATGATGCAGAGCTGAAAATATCTTAGCAAACCATGTGAGGATTTTTGGAACGAATATTGCCTTTCAAAATTATTCTGTATTAAATAGAATAAGGTCAGGCCTTTTTAATCCCACCTTGCACAGCCATGGGCTGCAGCTTCCCCAAGCATGATAAGAAAGGCCTGACATCCAGTGAGGTAGTTCCTTCCACCTGATGCTGACTCTAATCAAGAGCTGGAGGCTCTCTAGTGGCTATGCTTTCTATTTTAGGGGGAACTGGGAATATATCTTCGTGTTTTCCACAAAGAACTAATATCACCGTCACTTTATAGCTGCAAGAGAAAAAATTAACTCAAATCTAAATATAGGTTCAAAATAAGTAGTCTTAATTGGGTTTACTAACAAGTAACAATGACCTGATGTGTCCTTATTCATTCAGCCAGTCAATTATTGCATGTTTCTATCTATATCACAGGTTAAGTATCAGCTTGTAGATACATAAACATGGGAAAACAGTTCTCATGAAGAGATATCTCCCTATGAGGTAAGGGATATCACCATACTCAAAAACACTTAAAATAATGTCTGAGAGCACCACCATGACTTATAAGATCTGACCTGCACTCTTCTGCAAACTAATTTTATTCCACTTCACCCTCAACCCTGTCCCTGCCATTCACTATACATTCACTACACAGTAGCCAGATTATCCTTGCATCTAACCTTTAAACAACTCAAGATACCTCTTCAGGGATTTTAGAAGTTTAGGTCCTCTGCCTGAAATTTCTCCTACCATTAAAAGAAAATTAATTTTAGAATGTCATTAGATTTTCAAAAACTTATAAAGATAGTACAGATAACCTTCATATCTTGTACTCAGTTTCCCCTACTGGTAACATCTTGCATAATTAATGAACCAATATTGATCCATTACTATTAAATACCCCTGGAGAAGGGAATGGCAATCCACTCCAGTACTCTTGCCTGGAGAATCCCATGGACTGCTCTGTCCATGGGATCACAAAGAGTTGGACACGACTGAGCGACTTCACTTCACTTCACTATTAAATACTATACATATTATTGCTATCCATACTTTATTCAAATTTACTTATTTATTATCTAATGTCCTTTTCCCTCATTATGTTTATTAGGCTTCTCTCCTTATAATCCACTTGGCTTTAATAATTTCTATCACAAACAGACAGCTTCTAAGATTACTCTGTAGCATATCACTTATTTATCAATTAAAAACTTTCAATTTGTAGGTTTAGTCTAATTGACAGGAGTAGTCTGATTCCCAAGATGATGCTTGAAATGACAAAGACTCAGAAAAGCCATTACTTTAATTGGAATTTACATGATTAAGAAACAAATATAAATTGTGTAAAGTTACTAAAACATGTTTTTGAAAAGACAGCTTCTGTATGCCTAAATGTATATGGTCTATGTTTCTCAGAAACACCAATCAGCTTCTAATTAGTAGAACAGACTGCAATCCAATTCAAATAGATATTTTACAGGATATGTTTTTTACTTAAATAGCTGTCAGTAATATGGTGTGTCAGTCACTAAGTCATATCCGACTCCTTGTGACCCCATGGGTTGTAGCCCATCAGGTTTCTCTGTCCATGGACTTTTCCAGGCAAGAATGCTGGAGCAGGTTGCCATTTCCTTCTTCAATCTTCCCTACCCAGAGATTGAAACCAAGTCTGTTGCATCTCCTCCACTGGCAGGTAGATTCTTTGTCATCAGCACCATCTGTCAATAATATAATTAGTTGTTTGGTTTTTTTTTAAACAAACAAACAAAAAAACAGATATTTAACATCTTCTGTTTGAGGGGTAATAGGAGAAAGGAGACTGCTCTTGCTGCTGCTAAGTTGCTTCAGTCCTGTCTGACTCTGTGCGACCCCATAGACAGTAGCCCACCAGGCTCCCTTGTCCCTGGGATTCTCCAGGCAAGAATAGTGGAGTGGGTTGCCATTTCCTTTTCCAACGCATGAAAGTGAAAATTGAAAGTGAAGTCGCTCAGTCGTGTCCAACTCTTAGCAACCTCATGGACTGCAGCCTACTAGGCTCCTCCATCCATGGATTTTCCAGCAAGAGTACTGGAGTGGGTTGCCATTGCCTTCTCTGGAAAAGTAGATTAGACCTTAGCAAAATTTGGTCAACCTGGCCTCTACATAAGGGTAGGTATCAGAAGTACAGAAGAGAAAAAGGGAGAAAGGATTGTCTGAATATAGTTGACTATTACCAGTCCTGTGGAATCCATGTGGATTTGCTCGCTGTAGTTCTATTTGGCACATGAAAAGATTGCTTTAATATATAAACATGATTGTAGATACATTGAAAAATCAAAGATTATCTGTATACCCCAGATAATAACTCCTAACTCCATAATTAGGGAGGTAATTAAAGATCAATATTTCTTTCATGTAAAACACAGATGGAAAGAACATAGTATAAATCTTGTGTATAAAGCAACAGAAGTTCAAATAAAAAGCAACTTAAAATATTTCTCAGCTTGATTTACATTATACATGTAATGTTGCTATAAAGTTGGCCATTCTCATATTAGAAATGTAATTCTACCATGGTTCACTGAAAGATTTTCCTACTTCTAAACCTGAACATCTTCTTAAAAATAAATTAACATTTTGGTTACTTTTGTTTTATTAACAAAATTAACATTTTGGATCTTTTGCTTCAATGGCACCCCACTCCAGTACTCTTGCCTGGAAAATCCCATGGACGGAGGAGCCTGGTAGGCTACAGTACATGGGATTGCAAAGAGTCGGACACGACTGAGCGACTTCTTTCACTTTTCACTTTCCTGCACTGGAGAAGGAAATGGCAACCCACTCCAGTGTTCTTGCTGGAGAATCCCAGGGATGGCAGAGTCTGGTGGGCTGCCATCTCTGGAGTTGCACAGGGTTGGACACGACTGAAGTGACTTAGCAGCAGCAGCAGCAGCAGCTTTAAAAACACTGTAATATCTTTCATTACTCTTCAAACTCTACAGATAGCTAAATTTATGTTTATTATATTTCATTTAATCATTAATATAAGCTTCAGCAACCAAGAAGATTAGTTCAGATAATTGGCAATTTACTGAAGCATTGTAGATGGGATAACAGAAGTGAAACTCTCCCTTTGGTCATTCTTTTATAATCAAAATACCAGTGCTAGTAGTCTGAGACTTGCCATTTCAAAGAACATCACAGACAATTAGAGTAAAATTACCCAAGTGCTGTGTTTTCTCACAATCTCTCTTGGAACAAATTTTGGTGACAAATATGGCACGGTGGCTAAGAATATGGATGTGATTTCACTTAGAGCTGGAGCTAAATTCCTTATCCTGGTATTTCCTAACTGGCCTTGTGCAAGCCTTATCCTCTTTTACCCTTAGTTTCCTTTTCCCTAATATAGAGATGGTAATAGTACAACAGTTAGAACTGGACATGGAACAACAGATTAGTTCCAAATAGGAAAAGGAGTACGTCAAGGCTGTATATTGTCACCCTGCGTATTTAACTTATATGCAGAGTACATGATGAGAAATGCTGGGCTGGAAAAAGCACAAGCTGGTATCAAGATTGCCGGGAGAAATATCAATAACCTCAGATATGCAGATGGCACCACCCTTATGGCAGAAAGTGAAGAGGAACTAAAGAGCCTCTTGATGAAAGTGAAAGTGGAGAGTGAAAAAGTTGGCTTAAAGCTCAACATTCAGAAAACGAAGATTATGGCTTCTGGTCCCATCACTTCATGGGAAATAGATGGGGAAACAGTGTCAGACTTAATGTTTTTGGGCTCCAGGATCACTTCAGATGGTGACTGCAGCCATGAAATTAAAAGACGCTTACTCCTTGAAAGAAAAGTTATGACCAACCTAGACGCATATTGAAAAGCAGACATTGCTTTGCCAACAAAGGTCCGTCTAGTCAAGGTTATGGTTTTTCCTATGGTCATGTATGGATATGAGAGTTGGACTGTGAAGAAAGCTGAGCGCTGAAGAATTGATGCTTTTGAACTAGTGTTGGAGAAGACTCTTGAGAGTCCCTTGGACTGCAAGGAGATCCAACCAGTCCATTCTGAGGGAGATCAACCCTGGGATTTCTTTGGAAGGAATGATGCTAAAGCTGAAACTCCAGTACTTTGGCCACCTCATGCGAAGAGTTGACTCATTGGAAAAGACTCTGATGCTGGGAAGGATTGGGGGCCGGAGGAGAAGGGGACGACAGAGGATGAGAGGGCTGGGTGGCACTACTGACTCAATGAATGTGAGTTTGAGTGAACTCCGGGAGTTGGTGATGGACAGGGAGGCCTGATGTGCTGTGATTCATGGGGTCGCAAAGAGTTGGACATGACTGAGTGACTGAACTGAACTGAACTTACCTTATAGGAATATACTGAAACAGATAATCTTACTGATGTATTAATATTGAGAATAGAACAAAGCAAGCTTTCAAAACTGTTATATTTTTTCTTTTTTCTTAATTTAAATATATTTATTTTAATTGGAGGTTAATTACTTTACAATATTGTATTGGTTCTGCCACACATCAACATGAATCCACCACGGGTATACACCTGTTCCCCATCCTGAACCCTCCTCTCATCTCCCTCTCTGTACCATCCCTTCAGGTCATCCCAGTGCACCACCCCAATGATCCTGTATCAAACCTCGACTGGAGATTCATTTCTTTTATGATATTATACATGTTTCCATGACATTCTTCCAAATCATCCCATCCTCTCCCTCTCCCCCAGAGTCCAAAAGACTGTACTATACATCTGTGTCTCTTTTGCTGTCTCGCATACAGGTTTATCATTACCATCTTTCTAAATTCCATATATATGTGTAAGTATACTGTATTGGTGTTTTTCTTTCTGAGTTACTTCACTCTGTATAATCAGTCCAGCTTCATCCACCTCATTAGAACTGATTCAAATGTATTCTTTTTAATGGCTGAGTAATACTCCATTGTGTATATGTACCACAGCTTTCTGATCCATTCATCTGCTGATGGACATCTAGATTGCTTCCATGTCCTGGCTATTATAAACAATGCTGCGATGAACATTGAGGTACACGTGTCTCTTTCAAAAATGTTTTATTATTTGATGAATACTCTTTTATCTATTTATTTTTTCATTCTTTTTTTATTAATTTTTTATTTCTTAAACTTTTTATTTTGTATTGGGGTATAACCAATTAACAATGTCATGATAGTTTGAAGTGAACAGCAAAGGGACTCAGTCATGCGTATACATATATCCATTCTCCCTTAAGCTTCCCTCCCATCCTGGCTGCCACATAACATTGAGTGGAGTTCCATGTGCTATCCAGTAGGCCCTTGTTGGTTATCTGTTTTAAATATAGCAGTGTGGGCAGGCAACCATAAGTTTGTTCTCTAAGTCTGTGAATCTTTCTGTTTTGTAAGTTCATTTGTATCATTTCTTTTTAGATTCCACATGTAAGAGATGTCATATGATGACAAATATTCTTTTAGTCAGGAACTCTAAACTGTGTAATTTTCTTATACTCTGGGGTCATAGAAAAAAAAAAAACTAGATTAATTAAATTTTTCACAAAAATGTTACCTAGTAAGTTGATTATTTACATTTTATTCTCTGACATTTATCACCCTATTGATATGTGTATATGTTTGTGTGTGGAGGAGGGTACTTCTGGGAGGGAGTAAAGTCTTCCCTGGTGAATGCTGCCAAAGCAGGAGACATGAGTTCAATCCTTCAGTCAGAAAGATCCGCTGGAAATGACAACCCACTTCAGTATTCTTGCCTGAGAAAATCCATGGAAAGAAGAGTCTGGCAGGGTACAGTCTGTGGGGTAGCAAAGAGTCACACATGACTTAGCCACTAGACAACAAACAAAGGCTGTTGACTATATTATCTTACCCACTGGTGAGTTTTTTATTCTCAAGGGAAATAAAAAAAATACAACTTCCTTAATTTGGCATTCAAGAGCCTATATACTGAGCTTCATTTTACCCACAGTAGGAGGATTAGTGGGAAGTTTTTACAGCCTTCATTGCTGCAGTCAGTCCCATGGCAGTAATAGATGTTCATAAACTCTTTACTGAATATTCTGGATCCAGCCTCACCCCTGACCTATAATTTTACTGATCTATTTTTCGCATAGAACATTTTCCCATAGATTCTGAAGTAATTAACTTGCTACCAAGTGACTGGTTGGTCTCATTAAGCGATAGCACCCTAATCAGTACTCAATATTGGTCTCTACTACTCAACTTGGTTTAGGGGAAAGAAATGTAAGCAACTGAGTTCATGCATAACCTGATTTTTGTCACTGTGAATACTCTGTTCAAGGGCCCCTTGAGCAAGTACCACCATGGTTAGGGACATAAGCTGGCTGGCATATACTGGTTGAATCATTTTGTCCAGTGTTTGTCCAACATCTCTTTGCAGTGGGCACTTTCTAGTGGGCATTGATATAAGATATAAATATCTATATATTTAGTGGCCTCTCCTATGCTCCCATCTTTAAATCTTTCATCCCCTTCCTCTGCACTCTGCTGATGTGATTTTGGCATATTGAACTTGTAGGCCATCTCTGTCTCTAAGCATCAAGGAGACGTTATAGGTTCTTGTGAAAATACCGAATTCTGAATCACAGGAGACTGTCCTGCTTTTAGTAAGTCTCTGTTGTCTTGTCTTATATTCTGCACTGCACTCAGTGGGTCATTTTATGAATATTCTCATAAATACCCTCCCATTACATAGTATAAGGGTTCTTCAGATTTTTCATGAATAATCCATACCAGGGACACACTTACCCTGTTAAAGCCAGGACAAGACTTGATCTCAGTTACTGAACATAGAATTGCTGATGCAGGGGAGTGGAGCAAATACAGAACTTGAGGGGGACAAATATCCTTCCGGCATGGACCTCATATGAAACTTTTGAACATGTCCAGACAGGGGAGCGATGTTTTCCTCTGCCACTGATGAGGGGGGTGTAGAGGTTGAAAGTTCTCAAGCACACACCTACTAAATGGCTCATCTGAGTCCTTGATGTCTCATTCTTCCCTATCATAGCACTGAATTTGGCATATAAGATTTTTGAGGGCTGTGACCTGTTATTTGTTTGTAGTTACACCTCTCTTATGATGAAATGGTGAGCCTAACTGTTAGCACATCTTGCATTTCAGCTGCAGAAGGGGATCTCAAACACTGCCATGAAGGCTTTCTGCTCTCACAGCTCTGAGTGGATAGTTGGTTGACCTAAGGCTATCTTTCTCTTTCTTCAAGGCATTTACTTCAGTTATAAAAAGTTAATCTGCTTCACAATTCTTATATTTATCCTCATATATTTAAAGTTCTGAAGCATTGGCTTTTAAACTTTACACCATGTTAAAATCACCTGTAGAGCTTTTTAAAACACAGGGCTTGAAACCCCCAGTCCCCAAGTTTCTGATTCAGTAAGTCTGGGAAATGGCATAAAAAACATCATTTTCCCCATTTTTCCTTTTTATCATTTTTCCAGGGGCTTCTCAGGTGGCACTCATAGTAAATAATTCACCTGCCAATGCAGGAAACATTGAGATGGAAGTTTGAATCCTGGTTTGGGAAGATTCCCTGGAGAAGGAAATGGTAACCCACTCCAGTACTCTGGCCTGGAGAATCCCAGGACAGAGGAGCCTGGCAGGCTGCAGTCCAAGGGGCTACACAAAGTTAGACACAATTAAAGTGACTTAGCACACATGTACACACCAGTTTTCCACATGATGTTAATGGTGATGGTTCACAGACCACATTTTGGGAATCAGTGTGCTAAAGCTATTGAAAGCCAGCACTTCTCTTCCATTTCACACCTCAGTCTGTTATTGATGTGAATCTGTGTAATTAGATGCTACATCATGCCTCAATTAAGACATACCAGTTTTAGTTTGTATTCACCCAAATGCAGACTCTGCACAATGATTCAGGTGCAAGTAGTTTTTTGGGAGATATGTAGGTCTGGGTACATTTAGGAGATAGGACTCAAACAGAAATGTAAGCATGGAAAGCTTCATGTAAAGAAGTATAAATTGTAAAATGAGATTGGAGTAACAGAGATTAGCTAAAACTAAGGAATAAAGAGAATGCTATAAAATGTGGGAAAGGTAGATATGAGGAGCAGACACTAACTATCCCAATGCTTAGATGGAGCAACAAAGAAAGGTCCTCTAGTAGAGTGCCTCCACTTTTCCACCACACATGCACACAAACACAGACACATCCTCAGGGCTAAGATCCAGACCTTGTTGACCAAGGAGCACCTCTGGCTCAGTGAGTTTAACTAAGGCAGTGAAGATACCCAAGGGGTTCTGAGAGGAGCCACCTACAGGGAGATACTGTGCAAATGCCATTTCACTTCAAAACTGTTCGAGGGGTACTGCCATGAAAAACCTTTCATGGGAGGCACTGTGTTGGAGGGACTCTGCTGCCAAACCACCTGAGGGGTATGCCAGGAGAAGTTGTTCACGGAATGCTGACTGCCAGGTGCCCTGGAAGCTTCATATTTTGTCATACATAGCTTATCTAAAGAAGCACACTGAAACCCCTTCCTCTCCAGGGTGTTTCTCCATCACCGTCTACTGAACAGCTTAACACTGGGTCAACTGGCCGAAAAGAAATTCTACAGGGCTCATCTCTATTATCCAAATCAGGAAATAAAGCATAGATTTGGAGCAAATAACTTAACAACTGGCATAGAAAGCAAAATGTGAGAGTGATGAAGTTAGCAAAATGAGAAGAGTCATAAAACTTTTTTTTATTCATGAGACGGGTACTCTTCTAGGAAGCTGGAGACTCTATCCACTGAAGATCATCTGATAGAATTTCTGGAAGAGAATTCAAAGCTACTCCATAAAAGGAGAAGAAGCCTAGGTTCTCACTCATAAATTCCCTTCTTCATTAGTTAGGGTCACTCCTACGGTTGGTCCCTGGCTTGTAGTTCTGGTCTACCTATGTGAACCAAATTAGGCCTCACTTTAAGTCAGGAGAGAATCAAGAAGTGATCGGTTTACATGGAAACTTTGTGATATCACTCCTTGGCTAGGCCATTGGATGTAGGTGGCATGAACAGCATAGATTGTGCCATCTTGAAATCCTAATAAACTAGGATTAAATTCACACAAAACTAAAATAAAGTGGAAAACAAAAGAATGTACACCCCCAATTCATGATAAATAAAGTTATCTGGGCACTTCAAATGGTTTGTATAAATTCTACTACTTTTGTCCAAGTTCTGAGACTTTCTAATACTGATAATAATTGTTAACAGTTACTGAATACTTACCATGTTCCAGGCCCTGTTGCAGCTGATTTGTTTACTTCATATCTTGTTTATGGTAAAAATAAAAAGTTAGATACTATTATTATTATTACAGTCACAGCTAAGGAAATCTTGGTGTAGAATGCTTAAGATTTAGGAATTGCTTAAGTCTCCAGATACATCCAAATACAGAAATTGTTGGAGCTTTCTTTCCTCTGGCCTTTAGATTCCTAATCCCACATTCCTAACCCCTGGGCTATGATGCATTTGTGTTTGCTTTGTACAAAGTACATGCTCAGATAATGTTAATCAATAATGATGGCCTTCAAAACGAGAACTCTAGGGCCTCTCAGATGACTCACTGGTAAAGAATCTGCCTGCCATTGTAGGAGACCTGGGTTTGATCCCTGATCCAGGAATATCCCACTTGCAGCAGAGTAATTAAACCTGTGAGACACAACTGTTGAGCCTATTCTCCAGAGTCTGAGAGCCACAACTACTGAGCCCACATGCTGCAACTAAGGAATTCAATGCACCCTAGAGCCTTCGCCCTGCAACAGGAGGAGCCATTGCACTGAGAAGCCCATGTACTGTGACTAGAGAGTAGCCCCTGCTTGCCACAACTAGAGAAAATCCTGCACAGCAATGAAACACAGCACAGCCTAAAATAAAGTAAATAATTTTTTTAATTAAAAAAATAGAAATCCAGAATTCAATTGTCTAAGAATATCAAGCAACATTTTCAGGTATGATTAATATGAAAAGTTGCCAGATTTGTTTCCTTGCTTCTATATCTTCAGATTCAAACAATTCTGCACACCATCAACTTCTCAATATTTCTGATATTCTTTTTGTATATCATCTCTCTGATACCAATCAATATATTCTGACTAAATCCTGTTAATCTATTCTAGTTCAAAATATTATTTTTTTCATCACCTAATCCCTATAGCACTCATTTCTAGCTAGTTACATACTTCTTTATATTATTGTTATTTATGTCAATATATCAGTGTTAATGTTATATTTTGTGTTATGTCTCTTTTCATGCACAAAATAATGAATTCAGTGAAGTCAGGGATTATATATTATGAACCACTCATATTTGCTCCTATGCCTACTGTTGTTGAGTCCATATTAATTCAGTGAGAACTGCTTGAATAGGCATTGTTAAAAGTAGGAATAGCAACAACACGGCATCATTTTTTTTTCCTTTTCTTTTTTTGTCTTTAAGAGAATTAATGAGAACATCCCATTATCCACATTCAGAGTGTACCATTTAATAAAGTTTCTACTGTACTATTCTCTTTCTCTTCTCTGAGTAATTAAAGCCCTCCCAAGCAGATAAATATGCAGAGATAGAGCTTTCCTTAATTTTATTTTCCATGTTAAATTCAACCAGTATTAAGAAGAGATACTCTGATCTCCCAGTTAGAATTAATTTCTTCCACCTCCAAACAGCTCTTGTAGCCTTTAGTTTATAGGAGCTCACTGAACACCACAGAACATACATTACCTTTCATTAGTCATGCATGTACTTACTCATGTTTCTCACTAGGCTATGAGATCTTGGAGTTCAGGAACCCTGTGATTTTAATTTTGAATCTACAAGCATACCTAGCAGAAGGACTTGTACATAGAGACACTCAACTATAGAATGGGTCCAGTTTTAATTTATTGATATCTGGAAGTATATCAAATACTCACCTAAGAGTATCGAACACATTGATCATCGACTTTGAATGCACTGCTGTCCCAGGGCCACGCCTGAGCGCCACCTCATTCAGCTCTTACTGGTCGATCACTTGGATTGTGTGTCAATGAAGAATGCAGCTAGCTGCGAGAATTAATATAAATTGCTAGAGTATCTGTATATATGGCAAGCAAAATTTGATATTTTCACATACTCTCATTTCTTAACTTCTCAACAATATAAAATGTAAGTGTAAATAGGGAAACAGTCTTTCAGAAGGTGAAGGTTGGAATAACATTTTTAAAACTCCAACTGCATATTGTATCTTCCATCGTATGTTTTATACAATCATTCTCTTTTTTACTAATTGTCCAAGGCATCAAATGTACATAACTATCCTGTAATTGAGTGTTATATTCCTATGAGTAAAATGAGGCTCAAGGAAGAGGTTAAGAGGAATTTATTTATTTATTTAGACAGTGCTGCCAGAGCTGAAACTCAAGTGTTTTGTTTTTGTTTCCAGGATCACCCTCATCCCATGGTTACACACTGCTGTGTCTAAAACACAAAGAAATAAAAGACAAGATTCTTGATCTCAGAAAATTTACAATCATATTTATGAACTGATTCTGAAGGCCAGTAGAATTGGGAAGAAGCATCTTAGATGATTTTTTGCAGGTCATCATCAGAATCCTATAGAAAGGCTCTTTCGAAGATACTTGAAATGACCAGCATTGAGCTCTGGATCAAATTCACAGTTAGAAAAATGAGTGGATAAATTGCCTTCCAACTCTCCAGACTCAAATAGGAAACCAAAGGAATAAGGCTCGCAGAAAACAAAACAAAACAAAACAATAAACAAATCAAAATAACAAAGACTGAGAATGCACTTATTTCCTTTATATGAAGTCAGGCTCTTTACCAAGTCAACAGAGGTTTGACTTTGCAGCTCTTAGCGGGAAAGCGAGCACTGTGAGGGCATCAGAGAGCAGTGAGCTGTGGAAGAACTTGTGAGCACACAGAAAACAGCCTTAAACAAAGAAAAACAAGAAGAAAAGCAAGGAGAGAAACAGAGAGCAGAAAAGGGGGGAAACAGGCAGGCCTGAAGGAAGGAGAAGGAAAGGAGAAAGCACAAAGAAGAAAATGAGAGTTAAGAACGTAAGAAATTTCAGTAACAAAAAGACAGGAGTAGTTTTGGAGAAAAGGGGAACAATGCAATGCTGCACCATTACAATCCAGAGAGGCAGAGAGGGCAATTCTACTGCATGCTTTATCAAACAGTCTTCTCCGTTTCTCTCCAGGCTGGACTGCACAGAGGAAATTCATTAACTCCATTTAAATGCACACCCCAGAGTCTACCTTCAGCTTCCAGCAGAGCACAACACATTTCACATTGGATAAACCACTATGACTCTAGAGAATGAATTTTTCTTAACTTAAATCAACCTTCATGGAATACTTTTTATTCTTATGATTTTTTTTCCCCTTATAAGTGAAGAACTACTCTATAGACAAAGACTGGGAAAAGTCATTATACTAAACAATTCTTGTGAATTTTGTTGTAATGAGATCGATAATACACTAATGCCCAGGTCATTGGCCTGGGCTTAGAAATAATTTTATATTGCAAACATCTTTTCAATATTGTTTCTTGTTAAAATAGAATTTAACTCTGCAAATAAACTTTCATCCATTTACAACTCACAAGTGAAGACCAAGAACCCATGCTTGAAACTTTAGAATCATTTTTAACTGCTCATGTGTGACCCTCACCACATCCAATAAATGTCCAAGTCTTTTCTCTACCATTTTTTCTGTTGTACCTCTTGGATTTTCCAACATATCATTTCAGAGTATTGTACCTGAGCTGTCTCTAAAATGTTGAAAATCCTTTGCCTCAGATCTTCTCTTACTGTAAGCTTCAGAGGTTAAATTCTCCATTCTCATGACTTTAATTACCATCTCTACACTCCATTCAGAGTATCAGTTCCTGAGCATCTCTTAAATTTTGATAGTCCTTTGCCTCAGATCTTTTCTTATTGCAAAATTCAAAGGATTAAATTCTCCTTTCATGACTTTAATTACCATTTATTCCTTGGAACATCTACAATTATATTGTAGAGGTTATATATATATTTCTAGTAATATATATTTCTAGTCCACACCACTCTCATTAGATTTATTTGCATATTATCAACTATCTTCTAGTTATTGTATATGGATGTAACACAGAATAAAACCCAAAGCTGAACTTTATATACAAACCCCATAGCACACTTTCATCTCCTCCTGTAATCCTTGACTCAGAGACTATGGCCTCACATTCATTTAATGGGCCAGACCAGATGCCCTTTCCTCCATCATCCCTCTTTCAAATTACCACCATCAGAAATACTTTATTAAAATGGGAAAGTGATGCTTCCCCAACCCTGGAACCCGACCACCACCGTATAGCAACAGTAATCACTGACTTGTTGAAGTGACCTCCTTCTAATCTCAGCCTCAAAGATGGAAAGGTATAGTCTAGGGAGGGATTTTTGTAAGGAAAACAGGAAGAATTGATTCAAAAGATTTTGTGAGAAAGCTGGAGAATTTTCAGAAAAGTTTGTAGAAATACTTTGAGAAAAGCAATATCTAGCAAGTAAATCTGTAGGGACTCAGACTATCCTTTATAAGTTATTTCAATTGGGACATCATTCTGGAGTCAAAAACTGGACAAAATGATGATGTTATTATAATTAACAGGCTTCCGTAATGGCTCAGTGGTAAAGAATCCACCCACCAATGCAGAAGTTGTTGGTTCAGTACCTGAGTTGAGATGATTCCCTGAAGAAGGAAATGGCAACTCACTCCAATATTCTTGCCTGGGAAATCCCATGCACAGAGGAGCCTGGTGGGCTACAGTCCATAGGGTTGCAGACTAGGATACTACTGAGTGAATAATTAACACATGCATTTTGTTCTATTGTGTTGGCCAAAAAGTTCATTTGTACATTTCCATAAGATATTATGGAAAATCTATATGAAGTTTTTGGCCAACCCAATAGAAACAAAGAAATGTAAGCTGCAGAAATGGAAAAAATGCTATAAATGAACATAAATATGACTTATATGCCTTTTCCATTTCAGTTAATTTGATTTTAAGGGGAGGTATATTATTTTCAGTTCAGTTCAGTTGCTCAGTCATGTCTGACTGTTTACAACCCCATGAGCTTCAGCATGCCGGGTCTCCCTTTCCATCGCCAATTCCCGGAGCCTATCCAAAATCATGACCATTGAGTAGGTGATGCCAACCAACAATCTCATCCTCTGTCATCCCCTTCTCCTCCTGCCCTCAATCTTTCCTAGCATCAGAGTCTTTTCCAATGATTCAACTCTTCCCATCAGGTGACCAAAGTATTGGAGTTTCAGCATCAACATCAGATCTTCCAGTGAACACCCAGGACTGATCTCCTTTAGAATGAACTGGTTGGATCTCTTTGCAGTCCAAGGGACTCTCAAGAGTCTTCTCCAACACCACAATTCAAAAGCATCAATTCTTCAGCTCTCAGCTTTCTTTATGGTCCAACTGTCACATCTATACATAACTACTGGAAAAACCATAGCCTTGACTAGACGGACCTTTGTTGGCAAAGTAATGTCTCTGCTTTTGAATATACTATCTAGGTTGGTCATAACTATCCTTCCAAGGAACAAGCATCTTTTAATTTCATGGCTGCAGTCACCATCTGCAGTGATTTTGGAGCCCCCAAAATTAAAGTCTCTCACTGTTTCTACTGTTTTTCCATCTAATTGCCAAGAAGTGATGGGACTGGATGCCATGATCTTAGTTTTCTGAATGTTGAGCTTTAAGCCAACTTTTTCACTCTCCACTTTCACTTTCATCAAGAGGCTTTTTAGTTCTTCTTCACTTTTTGCCAAAAGGATGATGTTTTATCTGCATATCTGAGGTTATTGATATTTCTCCCAGCAATCTTGATTCCAGCTTGTGCTTCCTCCAGCCCAGCATTTCTCATGATGTACTCTGCATATAAGTTAATTAAGCAGGGTGACAATATACAGACCTGATGTACTCTTTTTCCTATTTGGAACCAGTCTGTTGTTCCATGTCCAGGTCTAACTGTTGCTTCCTGGCCTGCGTATGGTTTCTCAAGAGGCAGGTTAGGTGGTCTGGTATTCCCATCTCTTTCAGAGTTTTCCACAGTTTACTGTGATCCACACAGTCAAAGGCTTTGGCATAGTCAATAAAGCAGAAATATATATTTTCCTGGAACTCTCTTGCTCTTTTGATGATCCAGCAGATGTTGTCAATTTGATCTCTGGTTCCTCTGCCTTTTCTAAAACCAGCTTGAACATCTGGAAGTTCATGGTTCATGTATTGCTGAAGCCTGACTTGGAGAATTTTGAGCATTAATTTACTAGCATGCGAGATGAGTACAATTGTGTGGTAGTGTGAGCATTCTTTGGCATTGCCTTTCTTTGGGAATGGAATGAAAACTGACCTTTTCCAGTCCTGTGGCCATGCTGAGTTTTCCAAATTTGCTGGCATATTGAGTGCAGCACTTTCACAACATCGTCTTTTAGGATTTGAAACAGCTCAACTGGAATTCCATCACCTCTACTAGCGCTGTTTGTAGTGATGCTTCCTAAGGCCCACTTGACTTCAGACTCCAAAATGTCTGTCTCTAGATGAGTGATTACACCATCATAGTTAACTGGGTCATGAAGATCTTTTTGTACAGTTCTTGTGTGTTTTCTTGCCACCTCTTCTTAATATCTTCAGCTTCTGTCAGGTCCATACCATTTCTGTCCTTTATTGAGTCCACCTTTTCATGAAATGTTCCCTTGGTATCTCTAATTTTCTTGAAGAGAGCTCTAGTCTTTCCTATTCTATTGTTTTCTTCTATTTCTTTGCATTGATTGTTGAGAAAGGCTTTGTTTTCTTTTTTTTAATTTTATTTTACTTTACAATACTGTATTGGTTTTGCCATACATCAACATGAATCCACCACGGGTGTACACGTGTTCCCAATCTTGAACCCCCCTCCCACCTCCCTCCCCATACCATCTCTCTGGGTCATCCCAGATGGTAATGATAACCCTGTATGCGAGAAAGGCTTTCTTATCTCTCCTTGCTATTCTTTGGAACTCCTCATTCAAATGGGATATCTTTCATTTTCTCCCTTGCTTTTAGCTTCTTTTCACAGCTATTTGTAAGGCCTCCTCAGACAGCCATTTCACTTTTTTGCATTTCTTTTTCCTGGGGATGATCTTGATCCCTGTGTCCTATACAATGTCAGGAACCTCTGTCCATAGTTCATCAGGCACTCTGTCTATCAGATCTAGTCCCGTAAATCTATTTCTCACTTCCACTGTATAATCATAAGGGATTTGATTTAGCTCATACCTGAATGGTCTAGCGGTTTTCCCCACTTTCTTCAATTTAAGTCTGAATTTGGCAATAAGGGGGTTCATGACCTGAGCCATAGTCAGCTCCTGGTCTTGTTTTTCCTGACTGTATAGAGTTTCTCCATCTTTGGCTGCAAAGAATATAATCAGTCTGATTTTGGTGATGTCCACATGTAAAGTCTTCTCTTGTGTTGTTGGAAGAGGGTGTTTGCTATGACCAGTGCATTTGCCTGGCAAAATGCTATTAGCCTTTGCCCTGCTTCATTCTATACTCCAAGGCCAAATTTGCCTGTTACTCCAGGTGTTTCTTGACTTCCTACTTTTGCATTCCAGTCCCCTATAATGAAAAGGACACCTTTTTTGGGTGTTAGTTCTAAAATGTCTTGTAGGTCTTCATAGTACCGTTCAACTTCAGCTACTTCAGCATTACTGGTTGGGGCATAGACTTGGGTTACCTTGATATTGAATGATTTGCTTTGGAAGCGAACAGAAATCATTCTGTTTTTGAGATTGCATCCAAGTACCACATTTTGAACTATATTATTTTATTATTTTAGAGAAGGCTAAATACAAATTAAGTAATTGCAATTGTTGAATTTTTGTCACAGTGGTATATGAGTGATGGGTAAAAAGAAGCAAATTTTGATAAATTAGGATGTTTGTCAATGTAGATTTGCTTTCAGAAATGGGCAAAAGTACTGCCTAGAGAGTTGCCCAATAACATTTTGAGAGTAAAGAAGGACTGACTCTATGCAATGGAGAACTCCTTGGAAGTCAAAGGAATGAGGAGAAACTGTGGCATGTACTTAGCTTTCATGAGCAATTCAAATATTTAGAAATCACATACAGCCCTGGGAAATGGGACACTCATGAGCCAGTCAGTAAGCTAGCTTCCTAATTAGCAGACTGACATATAGAACATTCTTCACCATCATGTATCCTCCCAACATCACCAGAATCTTATATAGCAGCCCAAAGTAACCAGATGCATTGAAGGGCACTTGAGAAGAGAAGAAAGCTGCTTTCACCAGGTATCCAGAGGAGATGCTAACCATTATTGCCCCTACATCAAGAAGATCTTAACACTTAAATCAACTTTTTTTGTTCAACACTATACACCCTACTAGGTTGAAAAATCTTTAAAATCAAGCTACACTCGCTCTACCTGAGAGTAGGCAGCTTGCACAGGGTGAACCACAAGAATATCATTAAGACCAGCATATCCTATTTCAGTAAATGTGGTTCAAATGGAATAGAATTTCTCTAAGGCAGACAAAATTTGCAAGTTATGTGAACTTTTATGTTAGTTACCCTGTATGTGTGTTTCTTTTCTTCTAGTAAAGTAAATGAGTCATTTGCCTGAATTCGATCCAACCAGTCCAAATCACTGCTGATGTTAGAGTAATAGGCCTCTAGTATGAATGACTTATTTGTAGCCTGTTACCTGTCAGAAAGGGAATTTTCATTGGTTCCCCACAAGGGATCATAGGAATTCAATCTCCCTGATAGTTTTTGAAACAAGAATTCACCTTACAGTCAAAATTTATAAAATAATGAAGACATTTTATTACCTATGTACTTTTTTTTTCTGTTGTTGCTATAATTTCTGGCTCCATAAAGGTTTTCCAGTCATTACTTTCAGGTCTTTGCCACCTTCTTTATTTTAAGGACTTTTCTCTATCTAACAGACTTACAAAGTCTAATAGATATAGGAAAGTATTCTGTCAAAGGTTTTTTTTTTTCTTTTTCCATTACACAATCATCAATTATCAAACATTGTGAAATACCCAATATGCTTTTACCTTTACATCTTTACATTTTTCAGACTAGAAAATCATTTCTACAGTTTTGGCCCTGGAGACCCAGAGAGCTGGCAGTGTTGCAGATGACAACATTTCTTGGCTGTGACATCCACCCCTGACTGCCTGTATTTCTCCTCCCTGAGCTTAATGGGAACCTTGAAGCCATAGTCAAAACACAATAAATGCTGGTCTTAGCCCTCCCTCCTGCCCCGTTGATACTTTCCTGAATATAATATGTTTGTTTCTATTTCTTCTTTTATCCTTTTTCTTTTTTACTTTTGTGATTGCCTTGAGAATTATTTCTCCTAGTTCCAGGAGAGCAGCTGCTGCTATAAAAGTCCACTGAATTTTATCCCTGTGACAAGGAATCTTATGCTGTCATAAAGATACCTTCAGCATCCCTCTGCCTCCTTAAGCACAGTAGAAGGGAGTGCACTGGGGAGCATATAGTTGCAAACAGCCTGAGTATTGCCAAATATTAGAGAACCCAGGTCTGGCTAGTGGTCAGCCCAGGCTCTGGCATCCAGCCACGGAATGCTGGGAGACCTGGAGGGAATTTCAAGCTATTAAAGACTTTAGCTGATGTATTTTTTTTTGCAGTAAAATTAAAATATTGGTGTCTAGTTGATATTGATGTTACATTTTAAGGTTTATTTTCTTTCATAGAGCTTTTTGAAAGACTACCAATCACATATGTTATTTCTACAGGTCACCTAAGAATTATGCGAATACATAAATTAACACAGAACCAAAGTAAATCATCCATATATAACTTCCAAACTACCACTTCATTTTGTCAGAGTGGATTTGATGTAACATAATAGCATTTATTAAAATGCCAATAATCGTCTCCTGAATCCTATATTAAAATCTTTACCATCACTACTTGTGTTGGGCCTGAATCTGGGAACCAGCAGGCTCAACAACATTGTCAAATCCCCCGATAAAATATTCCACATGGCAGAAGATGCTGTGCACACCCAGATTAAGACTCAAACTCAGAATCGTTACCACCAGATACCTGAACTCAATACTTTTGCTCCAGCATCAGGGTCTGTCAGATTCACTATCTCCAGTTTTTCTATGTGCCCTGTTTCCACAACAGATTTATTCTTTTTGGGGTTCTGTTAAATGACCTAGTAATCTGGTTTCTTCTTACTCAGTTCTGTAGATTGATTCTTTTAGCATCTGAAATCTCATATGCTTATGGAATCTACCATTGTGTAAGTCTTGATGAAACATGGGTTCCTGATAGGCAGCCAAGAGGAAAAAAAATATATTTGCTATTTCAAAAATAGAAGCAGCAGCTAATGGGAGTTTGCATGTGATTTAAGTTTGCCCCATTGGATTCCTCCTGCCAGGACACTTGAAATACATGACCAAGAAAGCAGGAATAATTCATAATTTATTTAGGTAGCAGCAGTGCAGCATCCTTAGTAGAGTTATGGTGGCAGCAACAGCCCAGCTTCCTATTCTCATCCATTTTCTAAGCATGGTGTTCTAGGCTTAGTTTTAGTTGATTACAACCAAGAAACAAAAAAGCAAACCAAGAAACCAAATCAAACAAAACAAAGACTTTGCTTTTGCAACACTGACCCTGAAATAGCCATCAAGTCCAGCTTTCTTGCTCTCATCTACATAGCCAACTAAATTTCTCAGTGCCATCTAGGCTAGAAGTTTCCCCATATGCCCAAACCAGCAACTGTCTCACTGTGGACTACTGTCAATGATTTATTTTACTCAGATTGGATGTAATTGTGTTTAATTTTAACGTATTCATTCTGTGCTTTCTGCAGTAGATTCATCTTTCTCTGGAAGAATCTGCAACTACATCTACTTTTCCATGACTGGACCTGTAAAAGAGAGTGAGACTGTCAGAACCCAGCTTCTCCTTGTCTGATCCCATCCTAGGAATGACTTTTTGCGACCCTGGGGACTATACAGTCCATGGAATTCTCCAGGCCAGAATACTGGAGTGGGTAGCCTTTCCCTTCTCCAGGGGATCTTCCCAACACAGGAATTGAACCCATGTCTCCCACATTCAGGCACATTCTTTGCCAGTTGAGACACAAGGGAAGCCCAAGAATACTGTAGTAGGTGTTCTTACCTACTTAATCTCCAGGGGATATTCCTGACCCAGGAATTGAACCAAGGTCTCTTGCATTGCAGGCAGATTCTTTACCAACTGAGCTACCAGGGAAGCCTCCCATCTTAAGAAAGAGAACACATTACCTTCAGACAATTGATAGTGTATACGTGCAATGATAAATGTGGGAGGATAGGCCTTTTAGAGACACCTAAAAGAATCTGAGCTACTTTGAGGCTAGAGGGAAGTTGCTTCAAAATTATAGGCATTGACTTTTGAAATCCTTGAGGAATCACTCATCTTTATTATGGGTTTTCTCAAAGGGAAGGTATAAAAATTTATAAGAATTGGCAGAGCTCTTCCCATAGGAAAGCTTCCTAATATTCCCTTGAAATTCTTTTAATCACCACACCTGCTCCTACTCATTCTGTCCCTGTCCATTGGTCGCACTTATATACCTACTTCCGCTTCAATCTACTCCCCCAGCCGCAAACTCCTCTGGAGGTATAAGACAAGAAGAACCCCTCAAGAAGCCTCTCTACTCACTTTCTTCATACCTCTTTTCTCATAATTAATGGCCCCTGAGTGGTACAGCCCTTTTCTCACTGAATATATTTACTTGATTGTTTTTGCTAGGAGTAGTTCCTTAGAAATTCTGGTTCATTCTTAGAACAAATATTTATTGGTGGCCTATTATATGCATGTGACCTTTGCACACTGAGCTTATTTAAAAGTTGTAAGAAGGAATTCTTTTTGTGTACTGCTTTGTTTTGGCAGATTTAAATTTTTTAAGAAAGCTTTTACTTACTGACTGAAATTATACATGCTTTTTATTCTATCCTAGTTTTCATCATCATTGAATTAGGGATTTTGTAATAGAGTCATTCCTTGATATCTGAGAGGTATTGGTTCCAGGACCACCCCTCCCTCACTTCCAGCAGATACCAGAATCCACAGATCCTAAAGTCTTTTAGTTGGCCTTCTTATCCAGGCATTTAACATTTTCAAATTCTACCAGTTCCTCATAGTACACAATTGAAGGTTGTTGAGTCCAAGCATGTATGTAGAACCCCAAGACATGGAGCTGCACAGACTGTACAGGCATGCTTGGCAGTTAATGTGCATTTGTTTTTGATTTTGGCAAGCAAAAGGACTTGGCCCTTGACGTCTTTGAAGAAAGAATTCTACAGAGATCAAGATTGTAAAGCAGGTATAGAGTTTATTAGAAGCACAGTATATATGGGAAAGCTCACAAAGAAGCAGTTTATTTAAGGCAGAAGCAAAAGTTATACACTTGGAGAAGAGAGTAGACATCCTTGCAAGTGAGAAGTGTGCAACAGGGGCAGCTTAGGATGTTAACATGGGCTTAGTCTCAGGGTTTAGGTGTGAGTGATTCCCCTTTCCTTCCCCTATAAGTGTGTCATCTGCAATTCTTTATCTGGACTTCCACCAGGCCTGAACACCTAAGAGAAACCCACTAGGAAGGTGGGTCAAAACTGCAATGATAATGATATTATAATGCTATTACATTGCAGCCAAGGTTACTAGAAGATGACTTGAAACCCCCATCTGTGCATGTGTCAGACTGGGAAATCTTGACAGCAAACACAAACAGGCTGCAGCGGACTGCTTTGTCTTTCAACCCATCATCAGCAACTTGTGTATTTTTATTTGCATATGTTCCACACCTTTTAAGGTTAGAGTTTTTTGCTCTAAAAAAGTTTCTGTTTTAGAAGCCTTTCCTCCATGCATTATGGCCTCATTAAATGAAAAACAAGAAGGTGGTTTCGGCTTCTGCTTAATGCCTATACATGAGAAGGCCATCCTTGCCCTTGTGCTGTCTTTCCTGCCTCAGTTTCAGACCACAGCAATAAAGTGAACATTGCAGTGAAGTAAATTACACAATTTTGGGGATTTCTCAGTATACTGAAGTTATGTCTGCACTGTGCTGTAGTCTATTAGTGTGTAATAGGATTATCTCTAAAAAAATACATACCTTTATACTTTAAACATACATAGCTTAATTAATAAAAAATAATTTCTATTGTGAAAAAAATACTAACCATCACCTGATCATTTAATAAGTTCTGATCTTTTTCAATAGGAACATCAAAGATCACTGATCACCATAGCAAATACAATAATAATAATGAAAACTTTGAAATTTGAGAGAGTTACCACAATGTAACACAGAAACATGAAGTGACAAAATGCTGTTGAAAATAGACTTGTTCAATTCAGGGCTATCAGAAACCTTCAATGTGTCAAAAACACTGTATCTGTGAAATGCAGTAAAGCTAAACACAATAAAATGAAGTATGCCTATATAGGATATCAACAACATCCAGAAATAAAGCAATAGTTTTCTATATTGGAGGTTTGCTTAATTCTCCCCTTCTGTACCCTAATTTGAAATTTGTATAGTTTACATAATCAATTATAATACAATAGGTTATATTTGAAGATTGAGAAGCAGGAGGGTGTAGTAAGCTCATTGTTAATGAGATAATTTTAAATGATTGAGGGACTGAGGCATTTCTGGCCCTGGGAAATATATAAAGCTTGTTGAAAGAAGAGAAGGATAAACAGGGACTTTGACATAGCATTTCAGTGACTCTGAGAAAGAACAATGACAACAAATACTTTTGCCAGCAAAATAGTCACATAGTTTCACAATTTTTCAATCTGTGTGTGTAAAACAAATAAGAGGATCTATCGTCTTCCTGTTGCTTTCTAGCCCTAGTTCCGATTGTGTAAGCACCCTTGGGAATCATCTGTCGGCAGTTCTCAGTTAAGGGAACCCACGATGGGGTCAACCCACTAATGTAGGGGGAACTAATTCTGTGGGGCCTCATGAGCACTTAGCAGAAGAAGAAGAAATTGGGATCTCCAAGTGTGTAGAAAAAGCCCAGAAGGAAGCAACTTTTTCCATCTCTAAAATACTAATGGGCACCTGAAGTTCCCTGAGGTTGCTAAGATTCTGTCTAAATTCTCAGGATTGGCCTATGTAGGAATACAGAATGTGCAAAGTCTAAATAGAAAGGGAAAAAGAAGACAGTTTTCAAGGACTTGGTGATAGATGGGGAAAAGATGAATTGGGAAAAGGCTTAAAGAAAATCTCAAGTGAATCATTACAAACTCATTACTCAATCTGTAATGAATTAAAGTCAAAATGGCACCACTGTTTGTAATCATCCCAGGGAATATGACTGAAAGATTATGTAGCAGAAACTGCTTAGGAAAGGAAAACAGATTCCAGAGGCTATGCATGGAGCAAAGGGATGATAAAGCAGTGAGCAAATTAGTTTAAAAACTTACCAAGTAAGTAAAAAACCACCAAGCATCCACTGGAATGGTGTGAACAGTGTGTATTAGGAATTATGCCCTGCTGAAAAATCCCTAAAAATGGGAAATATTCTAGCAAATAGGTTTTGAATAACCAAGTGTAATTCCTGAAGAAATTATTAGTCTCACTATATAAAAACCTTTTCAAAGAATGATATCCAGCTTATGGAGCCCCAAGACTATTCCTACACTGGAGACAGAATTATACAGTTGAAAAAACAGATCTGCTCTCATTAGCAGGAGTCTTAAACTTTAAACATAAACTAAGTCTTAAACTATACACATCTTAATAGAGTCAATTTCATTTTTTAAATGTCCAATTTCATTTTTTAAAATGAAAGTCATTTTATGTACTTATGGATTTTTATTTAAAAAATTTCCCAAGTAACAAGACATTCATATCAAGATTGTAACCCAAACTTAGTGTTGCCTGACTTTAGCAGTGCTTAACTTCTCTGGGGCTCTACTGTCTTATCTATAAAATTTGGAAATACAGTATCTGCATCATAGAGTTAAATGAGAAAATCCATGTAATGTTCGAACTCTGTCTGATATGTAAGTATGAGCTCAATAAAATGTTAGTTATTGCTGTAAATTCATCAAGATTCTTATCATCCAAATTACTTGACCAGAAAGACCAAATGTAACCATGTAAACATGTGTTTCTTCTTTTTATTTCATCATAAGACCTGAGGAGTGGAAGTTGGAGAACTGATGACCACAGGCAAATATGCTTTGACAGAGAGTGTGATATAGAGTTGACTATGACAGTCAATGATTTATGATCACCATTACCAAATAATGATACTCAATTAGTTCAAGTCATAGAATCTGGGGCAAAAGAAAAAAAATAAAATAATGGAGGAGGAAGGGGAGGCAGAGAGGTAGGGAGTAAGGTAGAAAAAATAAAGGAGGAAGAAAGCATGGGAGTAAAGAGGTAAGGAAGGGGTTATGTTGTTATATTTCAGATTGCTAGAGGAGTCCAGGAAAATGTAACTGATCATCCACATGTTGGAACCTGAAGAGAAGATTGGATTTATCTAATGTAATAGGATTGCTATTTACTGTCATGTGAATGTGTCCACCCAAAATTCATGTTGAAATCCTAATTGCCAAAAGTAATAATACTAGTCAGTGAGGCCTTTGGGAAGTAATTAGGTCACAAGGGAGGCATTCTCAGGCATAGGGTTCTCTTATAAGGGATTCCATCGAGCTCCCTAGGCCCCTCTGCCATGGGTGGTAGAGGTTTAATCACTAAGTTGTGTCTGACTCTTGCAATCCCATGGACTGTAGCCCACCAGGCTTCTCTGTCCGTGGGATTTTGCAGGCACGAATACTGGAGTGGGTTGCCATTTTCCTTCTCCAGAGGATCTTCCTGACCCAGGGATCGAAACTGCATCTCCCGTGTTATCAGGCAGATTCCTTAGGATAGGATACAATAGAAGGTGTAGGACCTGGAAGAAGGCCCTCACTTGATCCTGCTGGCACCCTGATGTCACACGACTAGTCTCCAGAACTGTAAGAAATACAATTCTGTTGTTTATAAATTCTTCAGTCTGTGGATTTCATTAGTGCAATCTGAATAGGCTAAAATACCATTTATTTGAGAAACTGGAGATATACAGAGCTGATAATACCATTAGTCGCTCCTTCAAAATTTGCTTTGTTGACAATTGGAACAGGCTATTCTGCTTTCCAAGTTTCCTCCGAGACTCCATTGGTGGCAACTGAGGAGGAAGAAGGGAATACAGCTAAGGGCACTTCAGAGTAACTATTTTAGGAGACAGCTACAGGGCCATGGAATTTTATGGCCCCTCAACTCATAAAAAATCAAGAAAACATAAAAGGAAACATAAATGTGATATTCATGTTTTAAGGAAACAAAAACCTGAAGTCAAAAAAAGTCAAATTTGGGTGGTAATAGAATAGCAGACTAAAGGGGAAAAAAAAAAAAATTTGTCTCATTGAGAGAGAGAGAATGAACCGATTATAAGTGAAGACAGAGAATCATCCAGCCAGCCACTATCACTTGAAATGCATGTTATGTTAAAAAAACAACAACAACAACAACAACAAAAACTGGCTTGAGTTAAAGTGAGAACTTATAGTGATAATTTCTTCAGGTAGAAAAACAAAACAAAAATAAAACACAGAAATATGTCTGATCCTAACAGCTATATCAACAACAAGAGAGCAACATTTTCTTTCATATTTGCAAATAAAAGGCTATGATTTTTCTATGGATGTGAGAGTTGGACCACAAAGAAAGCTGAGCGCCGAAGAATTGATGCTTTTGAACTGTGGTGCTGGAGAAGACTCTTGAGAGTCCCTTGGACTGCAAAGAGGTCCAACTAGTCCATCCTAAAGGAGATCAGTCCTGGATGTTCATTGGAAGGACTGATGTTGACGCTGAAACTCCAATAGTCTGGCCACCTGATGCAAAGAGCTGACTCATTTGAAAAGAGTCTGATGCTGGGAAAGATTGAGGGCCGGAGAAGAAGGGGACGACAGAGCATAAGATGGCTGGATGGCATCATCAACTTGATGAACATGGTTTTGGGTGGAGTCCGGGAGTTGGTGCTGGACAGGGAGGCCTGGCGTGCTGTGGTTCATGAGGTCTCAAAGAGTCTGACACTACTGAGTGACTGGACTGAACTGAACTGGATTGCAAGGAGATCAAATCAGTCCATCCTAAAGGAAAACAGTCCTGCATATTCATTGGAAGGACTGATATTGAAGTTGAGCTCCAGTACTTGGGCCACTTGATGCAAAAAATTGACTTATTGGAAAAGACTCTGATGCTGGCAAAGACTGAAAGCAGGAGGAGAAGGGGATAACAGAGGATGAGATGGATGGCATCACTGACTTGATGGACATGAGTTTGAGTAAGCTCTGTGAGTTGGTTATGGACAAGAAGGCCTGTTGTGCTGCAATTCATAGGATTGGAAAGAGTTGGACACAACTAAGCAACTGAACTGTTAGAACTTGAAGAGAAGATTGGATTTATCTAATTTAATAGGATTGCTATTTACTGTCATGGGAATGTATCCACTCAAAATTCATGTTGAAATACTAGTCAGTGAGGCCTAGTGGAATTTTATTAAAACATCTACCCAGAAACCATGTATAATTTCCTAATGTTGCCCAGAAGTGACTGCCAGACAGACCTCAGTAACAATATGAGCTTTATGGCAAATTCCCACTAGCTATGTATTTTAACACAGTAGTGTGTATATGTCATTGAGTCAGACAAGCGTGTGGTCCTAGTGTGATTAGATTGACTAGTTTTCTGTGAGTATGGTTTCAGTGTGTCTGCCCTCTGATTCCCTCTTGCAACACCTACCATCTTACTTGAGTTTCTCTTACCTTTGGCGTGGGGTATCTCTTCACAACTGCTCCAGCAGAGCCACTGCACCTTACCTTTGACGAGGGGTATCTCCTTACCACCACTGTTCCTGACCTTCAACGTAGGATAGCTCCTCTAGGCCCTCCTGTGCCTGCCCAGCCACCACTCCTCGGGTTGCTCCTCCAGGCCGCCGGCCCTGGCCTCGGGCATGGATGGCTCGTCTCAGCTGCCGCTCCTGGCCTCGGGGGCGAGGTGGCTTCTCCCAGGGACATCGGTAGCTCTCGGCTGCCTCGGCCGCCTGCGCTCAAGTGCGGCGGCCGCCTCTGCCACCTGCACACAAGGCAACCCAAGATGGGAGGGTCATGGTGGAGAGGTCTGACAGAATGCGGTCCACTGAAGAAGGGAATGGCAAGCCACTTAACCTTCAACGTGGGATAGCTCCTCTAGGCCCTCCTGTGCCTGCCCAGCCACCACTCCTCGGGTTGCTCCTCCAGACCGCAGGTCCTGGCCTGGGCGTGGGTGGTTCGTCTCAGCTGCCGCTCCTGGCCTCGGGGGAGAGGTGGCTTCTCCTCAGTTTGTATCTGTTAATCCCAAACTTCTAAATTATCCATCCCCCAATCTCTTTCTCTTTTGGTAACCATACTTTTGTTTTCTATGTCTGTGAATCTGTTTCTGTTTCATAAATAAGTTCATTTGTGTCATATTTTAGATTCTATGTATAAGAGATGCCATGTAATATTTGTCTTTCTCTGACTTACTTCACTTCGTACAATAATCCCTAGGTCCATCCATGTTGCTGCAAATGGCATTATTTCATTTTTAATGGCTGAGTAATAGTCCATTGTGTGTATGTACCTCATCTTCTTTATCCATTCCTCAGTTGATGGGCATTTAGCTTCCCTCTATGTCTTGACTATTGTAAATAATGCTACCATGAACATAGAGGTGCATGTATCTTTTCAAATTAGTTTTGTCCAGATACATACCCAGGAGTGGTATTGTTAGATCATATGGCACCTGTGTTTTTTGCTTTTTAATGAACCTCCATACTGTTTTCCATAGTGGCAACTGTACCAATTTACATTTGCGGCTGGATATATATATAATACATATATATATAGCTCTAAGTTACTTGTCACACAGCAGGTTCTGAAAAAAACAGCCTGTAGGATCTCTTATGAGCTTACTTCAAGGTAGCTCTCCAAGGAGAATCTGCCTGCACAGCACCAGACAGTGTAAGCGTAGAAAGAACCTGAAAACACTTGAATGTGCAGGAAAGATGTTCTCCACTGAGCTGTGCTGGATAAACCTGTCAATGTCTGTGTCCACAGTCCTCAGGCTCCCACAGTGGGAGCAAACTGCTAGGAGGGGAAGAGGGAAGGAAAAGAGGAATAACAAGAAAGAGCAATGACAGAAAAAGAAAACAGATTCTATGCAGAGGGCTTTGGGCATGCCCTTCTGGAACAGGAATGCGAACAATGAGAGAAGGGAAGGAAGGGGGCATGGTGTAGAAATGCAAGTGGGGTGGGGAAGTGATAGGACTGGACACCATGATCTTAGTTTTTTTTAATGTTGAGCTTTATGCCAGCTTTTTCACTCTCCTCTTTCACTTTCATCAAGAGGCTCTTTAGTTCCTCTTCACTTTTTGCCATAAAGGTGATGTCATCTGCATATCTGAGGTTATTGATATTTCTCCCAGCAATCTTGATTCCATCTTGTGCTTCATTCAGCCCAGCATTTCTCATGATGTACACTGCATATAAGTTAAATAAACAGGCTGACAATATACAGCCTTGATGTACTCCTTTCCCAACTGTGAACCAGTCCGTTGTTCCATGTCCGATTCTAACTCTTGCTTCTTGACTTCCACAGAATTCTCAGGAGGCAAGTAAGGTGGTCTGGTGTTCCCATCTCTTGAAGAATTTTCCACAGTTCTCTGTGAGCCATACAATCAAAGGCTTTAGCCTAGTCAATGAAGCAGAATCAGATTTTTTCTGGAATTCTCTTGCTTTTTCAGAGGTCTAGCGGATGTTGGCAATTTGATCTCTGGTTCCTCTGCCTTTTCTAAATCCAGCTTGAAAATCTGGAATTTCTCAACTCACATACTGTTGAAACCTAGCTTAGAGAATTTTGAGCATTACTTTGCTAGTGTGTGAGATGAGGGCAATTGTACAGCAGTGTTAACAGTTTTTGCATTGACTTTTTGTGCAATTGGAATGAAAACTGACCTTTTCCAGTCCTGTGGCCACTGCTGAGTTTTCTAAATTTGCTGGCATATTGAGTGCACCATTTTCACAGCATCATCTTTTAGGATTTGAAATAGCTCACCTGGAATTCCATCACCTCCACTAGCTTTGTTCATAGTGATGCTTCCTAAGGCCCACTTGACTTCACACTCAAGGATGTCTAGATCTAGATGAATGATCACACCATGGTGATTATCTAGGTCAAAAGATCTTTTTTGATAGTTCTTCTGTATATTCTTGTCACCTCTTCTTAATATCTTCTTCTTCTGTTAGGTCCACACTGTTTCTGTCTTTAATTGTGCCCATCTTTGCATGAAATGCTCCCTTGGTATCTCTAATTTTCTTGAAGAGATCTCTAGTCTTCCCTGTTCTATTGTCTTCCTCTATTTCTTTGCATTGATCACTTAGGAAGACTTTCTTATCTCTCCTTGCTATTCTTTGGAACTCTGCATTCAGTAGAGTATATCTTTCCTTTACTCCTTTGCCTTTTACTTCTCTTCTTTTCTCAGCTATTGGTAAGGCCTCCCCAGACAATCATTTTTCCTTTTTGCATTTCTTTTTCTTGTGGATGGTTTTGAACACTGCCTCCTGTACAATGTGATGAACCTCTGTCCATAGTTCATCAGGCACTCTGTCTACCAGATCTAATCCCTTGAATCTGTTTCTCACTTCCACTGTACAATCACAAAGGATTTTATTTAGGTCATACCTGAATGGTCTAGTGGTTTTCCCTACTTTCTTCAATTTAAGTCTGAATTTGGCAATAAGGAGTTCATGATCTGAGCCACAGTCAGTTCCCAGTCTTGTTTCTGCTGACTGTATAGAGCTTCTCCATCTTTGGCTGCAAAGAATATAATCAATCTGATTTTGGTATTGACCATCTGGTCATGACCATGTGTAGAGTTGTCTCTTGTGTTGTTGGAAGAAGGTGTTTGCTATGACCAGTGCGTTCTCTTAGCAAAACTCTGTTAACATTTGCCCTGCTTCACTGTGTACTCCAAAGCCAAACCTGCTTGTTACTTTGGATATCTCTTGACTTCCTACTTTTGAATCCCTACTTTTGAAAAGATAAAAAGGACATCTTTTTTTGATGTTAGTTATAGAAGATCTTGTAGGTTTTCATAAAACCATTCAACTTCAGCTTCTTTGGCATTAGTGGTTGGGGCATAGACTTCGATTACTGTAATGTTGAATGGTTTGCCTTGATAACAAACAGAGATCACTCTATCATTTTTGAGATGCACCCAAGTACTGCATTTCAGACTCCTTTGTTAACTAGGATAGCTACTCCATTTCTTCTAAGGGATTCTTGCCTACAGTAGTCGGAGAAGGCAATGGCACCCTACTCCAGTACTCTTGCCTGGAAAATCCTATGGATGGAGGAGCCTGGTAGGCTGCAGTCCATGGGGTCGCTAAGAGTCGGATACGACTGAGAGACTTGACTTTCACTTTTCACTTTCATGCATTGGAGAAGGAAATGGCAACCCACTCCAGTGTTCTTGCCTGGAGAATCCCAGGGACGGGGGAGCTTGGTGGGCTGCCGTCCAGGGGGTCGCACAGAGTCGGACACGACTGAAGCGACTTAGCAGCAGCAGCAGCAGCCTACAGTAGTAGATGTAATGGTTATCTGAATTAAATTCACCCATTCAAGTCCATTTTAGTTCACTGATTCCTAAAATGTCAGTGTTCATTCTTGCCATCTCCTGTAGACCACTTCCAATTTACCTTGATTCATGGACCTAAAATTCCAGGTTCCTATGCAATATTGTTCTCTATAGCATCAGACTTGACTTCTATCACCAGGCACATCCCCAGCTGGGCATTGTTTTTCTTTGGCTCAGCCTCTTCATTCTTTCTGGAGCTATTTCTCCAATCTTCTCCAGTAGAATATTGGGCATCTGTTGACCTGGGGAGTTTATCTTTCAGTGTCATATATTTTTGCATGTTCACGAGGTTCTCAAGACAAGAATACTGAAGTGGTTTGCCATTCCCTTCTCCAGTGAACCATGTTTTGTTAGAACTCGCCACCATGACCCATCTATCTTGGGTGGCCCTACATGGCATGGCTTATAGTTTGATTGAGTTAGACAAGGCTATGATCCATGTGATCAGTTTGGTTAGTTTTATGTGATTGTGGTTTTCATTCTGTCTGTCCTTTGATGGATAAGGATAACAGGTTGGAAGCTTCCTGATGGGAGGGACTGGCTGTGAGGGAATCTAGGTTTTGCTCTGACGGGTGGGGCCGTGCTCAGTAAATCTTTCCCCAATTTTCTGTTGATAGGTGGGACTGTGTTTCCTCCTTGTAGTTTGGCCTGAAGCCAAACTATGGTAGGGTTAATGGCAGTAATGGAGACTTCCTTCAAAAGGGCTCTGCCCATTAAGGCACTTAAAAGGCCCCCTGGCTGAAGTCCTTCTATGTTGTTTGGAGTGTCAGGCACTTAAAGGGCTCCCCCTCCAACTAGGGTCCCACTCTGATGTTTGGCACATCAGGTGCTTAAAGGGCCAGCCTCCCTATCCTTCAGCTGCTGGTGATGGCATGAAGGGAGAAAGTGGCTACAGTGATGGCTCCACCCCCTAAGCATGACACAGCAGCATTGCCATGCCTCCAAGTCTGCCTGGTTTTCCTCCACAGGCATTTCCCACCACAAACTCCTCTCTCACATCCCCTCAGGCTGTCTCCCCACAGTCAGCAGCAGACCTTATCCTCAGATTAGTCCACAATCCTTACGCTCCAACTTCCAGCCACTGTGCCTTTTAGGGGGCCCATGTTCCTGTCTGGGGTACATGCAGCAAGGATTGATTGTCTTTGTGATTCTCATTCCCTTTATTATTTTTTATCACTTTAAAAATTTTTTATTTATTTTAATTAGAGACTAATTACTTTACAATATTGTAGTGATTTTTGCCAAACATCGACATGAATCAGCAAGGGGTGCACATGTGTTCCCCATGCAGAATCCTCCTCCACCTCCCTCCCCATCCCATCCCCCAGGATCATCATCCCAGTGCACCAGCCCTGAGCACCTCGTCTCATGCATCAAACCTGGACTGGCGATCTGCTTCACATATGATAATAAACACATTATAACACTACCTTCTCAAATCACCCCACCTTCGCCCTTTAGATTGTCACAGATGAGCTCTTCACTGTCAGCCTCCAATGCTTCTCCTCTGTCCTGCACAACTGCCTCGATGTGGGGATCAAACCCCTGTTCCAGTTCCCCCACCTACCGAGGGCAGGTCCAGTCCTACTAGCTCCCCTGCTTTTCCCCCTGTTTCCTTCACCTACTGAGTTTTGTCTGGTTCTGTATATTCTTTCCTCAGCTGATGTTCTGCAAGGTCTTCTATGTCTGAAGGTGTATTCCTGATGTATCCATGCAGAGAGGTGTGCTCCACATTCACCTACTCCTCCACCATCTTGTCCTCTGCCATTTGGTTTTAATGCTGATTTTTCTGAGGGACAGAAAGGCAGGCACTGAATTTTATTCACTGTTGCAACCTCCATAGCCTAGTTAGCCCTTAAATTCAGTCTAGGAGTTAGAATGAAATTTCTTTGAATTGCAGTCACATACCCAGAAATTTTAGTGACTGGAAAATTATTACTCAAAGCATCAACAATGCAAAAATGTTTCACAACAGGAAAAACACACCCTGTGCAGCAAAATTTATTGATGACAATGATGCTAAACAAGCAAAGCAGCAGAAATAAACATTGTCAGGCACAACACATGAAAATTGTGGCCAAATCAAGGTAACCTTGACATTCTGAGAACTGTTTGTCCTTTTCCTAATTGTAGGAGTTTTCATGATATTCATAGATCATGCACTGCACAATATTTTTAATGTTACAAAAATTTTCAACACTGTTCAAATGTTCAAGCTGGTTTTAGAAAAGGCAGAGGAACCAGAGTTCAAATTGCCAAAATCTGCTGACATTGAAAAAGCAAGAGAGTTCCAGAAAAACATCTATTTCTGCTTTCTTGACTATGCCAAAGCCTTTGACTGTATGGATCACAATAAACTGTGGAAAATTCTGAAAGAGATGGGAATACCAGACCATCTGACCTGCCTCTTGAGAAACCTGTATGTAGGCTAGGAAGCAACAGTTAGAACTGGACATGGAACAACAGACTGTTCGAAATAGGAAAAGGAGTACATCAAGGCTGTATATTGTCACCCTGCTTATTTAACTTCTATACAGAGTCACATATAGGAGAAACACTGGGCTGGCAGAAGCAGAAGCTGGAATCAAGATTGCCAAGAGAAATGTCAATAACCTCAAATACGTAGATGACCCCACCCTTATGCAGAAAAATGAAGTGGAACTGAAGAGCCTCTTGATGAAAGTGAAAGAGGGGAGTGAAAAAGTTGGCTTAAAGCTCAACATTCAGAAAACTAAGATCATGGCATCCAGTCCCATCACTTCATGGCAAATAGATGGGGAAACAGTGGAAACTGTGGCTGACTTTATGTTATGGGGCTCCAAAGTCACTGCAGATGGTGATTGCAACCATGTAATTAAAAGACACTTACTCCTTGGAAGGAAAGTTATGAACAACCTAGATAGCATATAAAAAGCAGAGACATTACTTTGCCAACAAAGGTCCATCTAGTCAAGGCTATTGTTTTTCCAGTGGTCATGTATGGATGTGAGAGTTGGACTGTGAAGAAGGCAGAGCACCGAAGAATTGATGCTTTTGAACTGTGGTGTTGGAGAAGACTCTTGAGAGTCCCTTGGACTGCAAGGAGATCCAACCAGTCCATTCTGAAGGAGATCAACCCTGGATGTTCATTGGAAGGACTGATGTTGAAGCTGAAGCTCCAATACTTTGGCCACCTCATGCGCAGAGTTGACTCATTGGAAAAGACCCTGGTGCTGGGAAGGATTGGGGGCAGGAGGAGAAAGGGACGACAGAGGATGAGATGGCTGGATGGCATCTCTAACTCAATGGACATGAGTTTGGGTAGACTCCGGGAGTTGGTGATGGACAAGGAGGCCTGGCGTGCTGCGATTCATGGGGTCGCAAAGAGTTGGACACGACTAAGCGACTGAACTGAACTGAAACTTTGCAAGACAACCAAACACCTGCATTGACCACTGAAACATAGTTCTCTGGGCATTCTGCTCATGTACTAGTGAGTTGGCAAGTATATAATGTTAGAAACTTTTGAAGACACACTGGTGGGTGAGTGGAAATAAGCCCCAAATCAGCCATAACGATACAAGCCAAAAGCATGAGAGTCATTCAGTCTGGAAGCCAGAGTGAGAAACTGCATTTATTACTTTTAATTTTTATTTTATATTATGTTTGATTTGCAATGTTGTGCAGGCTCAGGGGTACAGCAAAGTGATTCATTTATACATATACATGTATCCATTCTTTTTCAGAATCTTTTCTCATTTGGTTATTACAGAATATTGAGTAGCGTTGCCAGTGCCTGTTAATTCTCTGTTGTCTATATAGCAGTGTATATTTGTTAATCCCAAACTCCTAATGTATCCTTCCCAGCTACCACATTTCCATTTTGGTAGCCGTACATTTGTTTTCAAAGTCTGTGAATCTGTTTCTGTTTTGCAAATAAGTTCATTTGTATCATTATTTTTTAGATTCCACATATTTACTTCCCTGATGGCTCAGACGGTAAAGCGTCTGCCTACAATGTGAGAGACCCAGGTTCAATCCCTTGGTTGGGAAGATCTCCTGGAGAAGGAAATAGCAACCCAATCCAGTATTCTTGCCTGGAAAATCCCATGGACAGAGAAGCCTGATAGACTACAGTCCATGGGATCGCAAAGAGTCAGACACGACTGAGTGACTTCACTTGAAACTTGAAGCTTTCTTTTTATATGTGACATCATATTATGTTTGTCTTTCTCGGACTTACTTCCCTTAGTATGTTCATCTATCTTGCTACAAATGGCATTATTTCATCCTTTTTATGGCTAAGTAGAATTCTAGCGTGTGTGGGTGTGTGGGCACATGTGCACACCTGTGTGTTTGTGTATCACATCTTCTTTATCCATTGATATGTTGATGTACATTTAACTTGCTTCCGTGTCTTGACTATTGTAAATGAACACTGGGGTGCAAGTGAGATATTGCATTTAAAAGTGCTCTAACAACCATGGGGGCTGTCTGTGCCCCTAGGAGGCCACATCCTTGGGTGCCCCAAGGCAGCAGTTTCACCTGATGAAAGTGACTTTCTTCTCCCAACACATCTCTTTCTTCTGAGCAGCCTTAATCATTGTCTACAGCATGTCTTTAACCAGTTGTGACTACAATTAGCAATATTTCATATTATGATGATTTTTGCAATATTGTTTTGAACTAACATTTACCACATCTATTATTTTGATTTTTTATGTACTTATTTTTACAACTGGACTGGGAGATCTTTGAAAATATAGGTCATTGGGTAAAACTTTCAACAGAAGATCTCAGGAGAGTCCTTTCCAGGTATCTCATTAAACAGATATCCCAAGCTTCAAGGTCCCTAGAAATGCAAATTACCGGTAGGAACTAGAGGATGCTAATTTCTCTGCCCTATTGGATGAGGAAGGGGTTTTATGAAAACAGAAGTCAGCAAAACTTCAGAATAGCTGATTTCTGAAGGAAACCATGCTGTGCTTAGTCACTCAGTCATGTCCAACTTTTTGCGACTGTGGCCTGCCAGGTTCCTCTGTCCCCAGGGATTCTCCAGTTAAGAATACTGGAGTGGGTTGCCATGCCCTCCTCCAGGGGATCTTCCCAACCCAAGAATCAAACCCAGGTCTCCTGCATTGCAGGAGGATTCTTAACAGTCTGAGCCACCAGTGAAGCCCCAGAGGAAAACCATAGCCTCCCTCAGAAACTAAAAGAAAATGAGGCATAAGCTCTAGCTAGCCCAGAGCCTGCATGTCCACCATGCGTTACTGTTCTCCACTCTGTAGGAAAAGCAGTGGAGCTGGGGGCCCTGGGCTCAAGAAGGGCTGCATAATCATGCCCTGCCTGGAGTCCTGGGGTGTCAATCACTGAATCCTCCAAGAAGAAATCAAAACACCTCAATCCTTTTCATTCCCTGACAGGGCCTCATGCAAAGGAGCTGCCCATCACATTGGATAATCTGGGCAGTGAACACAGTCATTTTCAAATGTTTATTTAATGATACCAACACTGTGATTATCAGATTGCAGTTCCAGGAATAACAGCTAAATCTGTATTAAGTGTTTTTGCATTCCTGGCCCCTCCCTCTTCCACATTTTTCCCCCTCTGTTAAGTGAATTTTGTAAGCATGCAAAGCGATCACTATTAAGTCATTTCAACTAATATATCTCCCCTGGCATCACTTTTTTCTTCAAAATATGTGAAGGTTTCTCAAATGAGAGGGGCTTGGAAGGACCGGACTATAAGATGATGGGATAATTTTGTAAAAAGTACCCTTGACTTATATTTGGGTGTATGTCCACATCATCTGCTTTATCCACACTGTGACGTGGTTGTGTGCAGGCACCATGGTCGCTGTTTGTGGCCTGAGGCCACAGCTCCTTTGGTGAGATTTGTAGGCTTTCTATCAATGTCCAATCTCCTCCACAAAGAGTAATCTGGAACTATATTCTGTTGTCCTTTCTGTGCCCTTGCAAATCCCATTGTTTCGCCCTGAACTGTCTTCCTTCTCAGCTTGAAATGCACAGCTCATGAGCCACATTCACTTTGCTGCTGCAGAGCCCTGCAGGAACCAGCCCAGTGTCTGATGGGTGCCTTTTGGGTCTCAGATGTGATATCACCCACATAGAACTTAGCTCCATGTGTCTCACATTGCAGACTCCTGGCTGCTTCCATTTTCTCACTCTGACCTTTCCAGTTGATGCCACCAGGGACAGGGATAAGTACACAAGTTGGGACTTGAATTCTGGCTGCTGAAATTTACAATCACAGTAATTACTTGCCCACATCTTATATCAGTCTTCTTCCTTTCAAAGACAGGCTGCTGGAAGAGGCTAGAAAGACAGACAATCTACCTCTTTCTTTGAGGGATAGGTGACTGATTGTCAGAATATCTCTGAAGATGAGGACCCCACAAGGAGATTAGCCATCACAGCCAATGACAAACACAAAGGCAGTAGGTAGAAACCACATAAAGGATCAGGTTTTGAATATTCTGAGACCCAAACAAGTCATATTCTTAAGAAACAATATATAAAGAGGCATGCAGAGAATGGAAGAACTCTACAGGCATCAGAATGAAGAAGATGTTGTGAAATTGGACATAATCTCCCAGAAGAGTCAAGGCAGGGCCACTTTCCATGCTGTCTCACATCCTTACCCTCACCTGAAACAGATGTCCAGCAAAGTGACACCAGAGGTCACATTCCTCTCGCCCTGTAGCATACTAGCTGCTGCTGCTGCTGCTGCTCTGCTAAGTCACTTCAGTTGTGTCCGAACCTGTGTGACCCCATAGAGGGCAGCCCACCAGGCTCCTCCGTCCCTGGGATTCTCCAGGCAAGAACACTGGAGTGGGTTGCCATTTCCTTCTCCTATGCATAAAAGTGACTAGCTACATGGCCCCAATTCTATAGGATACCTGGTCAGCCCCCAGGGCATCAGCCACAAAGTGTTGACCAGACAGTCATGGAGCCATTCCTCTACGCCAGTGATAAGAGAAGATTCTGTTGACCATTCCTTATTAAGCAGTGTGACCATTTCAGAGTCTCCGGGTTCTGTTGAGTCTTCTTTGCCCTTTCTTCTGGGAGAGCTTAAACCCAGTGAGAAACCACAAAAATATTTATTGTATTGTTGTTGTTTGTATGCTTTCACAGCCCCTCTCTTTTCCAGGAGGCTCCTCTGTCAGCCTGGATGCCCACTACCTGCGATCAAGGATCAGGAGCTATGCAATCATGAAAAAGATCCTTAAACTTTATAGGCCTCAGTCTCCTCACCTGTAAGGAGATTTGGATCAACTCAGTCTTCTTTTATGAGGTAGTCACTGGCCCAGAGCTTAGTGACCAGGGGGTATAGAAACCCAGGGAAGAGGACAGACATGGCCCCATTCTCAGGGAGCTCATGGTCAGGAAACAGGATGCCCCTTAAGTTCCAAATCAAAGTCCCCATGGCAGGTCAATAGCTGAGAGTCCACTTGTAAGGATGATGCTACAGTAAGTAAGATGTTCACCTCATCCTCTTGAAACCCACTGCACTCAAAATTGCCACAGAGTGAACCAGGCACAGAACAACATTGAATGGTACTGTCTAGAACCTTATAATAAAGTTATAAGCAAAATTAATCCAAGAAAGGAAGGCAATTGATGCTGATTTTACACATTATGTTTTTTTTTAAAGACATTCTGATTATACAAAAAACCTGTGTCAAGGACGGGATAATTTTCAGATATGGGTAAACAAAAAAAGGAAACAACAAAATGACTGATCACCAGGAATTATGCTTCTCACCAGGGTTCTGTCTCTCTACCTGAATTTTCTCAGATGTGGAATACTCAGCATCCATCCTGCACGACAGTGTGTTTCAGACTTAAATGCCCTTTCCAGGCTCAAACAAATGAGCAAATCTCTACAGTATTAAAGGCTGCAGAGTAATTCAGTTAGCAGCCCTATGATTTGATTTTCCTAAAGCAACTATACTAGCCATTTTTATACATCTTTATTAGGAATAAATTCTTAGAAATTATATTGCTGAACCAAGATGCATTTCATATTGCCAAATTGATTAGTTTTCTGGAGATCCAGTTTGTTGGGGTACTATACTGAACCTTGCTTTTTCACACTATGCCCCAATCTGGTCTGATGAGTTGTCTTTCCCACTTCAGAGGACCTGCTTGAATAAACCCACATGCATGACGTTGACCTATCTACATGATTGCACCACAAAACATGTAATGTAGATCATGTTCTCACGCTAATTAGCATGGAAAGGTGGTAGTGTTTCCTTCTCATTTTTACCACATCACATTTTTAGTACCTTCCTTACGTTGTAACATGTTTATGCTTGCCCATCTGAACTTTAATAACAACAAGACAAAAGACTTGGATGGGGCAGAAGAGAAGGAAAATAAGAATATTCATTAAAATGTCTGCCACCATATCCTCTAAGTTTTAAAAATCTGTAACAATAAGCATTAACAGTTTTTTAAGTCTTTAACATGAATCAGGGTCTACTCCACTTTGGTTCCCAGAAAAGGCATGTAGCCCAGTGGTGAGGACTCAGAACTCAGGGAGAAAGGCAGGGTCCTGGGTGTTGTTTCTCATCCTCCTCTCATCCATGTTTAAAGCTCTGTGAACAAATTCAAGTAGCTCAATTAAGCTTCCCATCTGGAACCTGATGGAAAAGCTTGCCAGGCCCACTTCACATGATATCATAATTCTCTGTGAAAATTACTATTCAATTAAGGAGTTATGATTAAGAACAACTGGCATATCTGCTTGGGTTTGGTGGTTCTCCAGATTGATTAATATTTTACAAGTTTAATTAGATTTTCTCGCAGTTATTTGAAAAGTGACTTTCCCGTGGATGTTAGGACACAATTACACTTAATGTTTGGCTGTGAGCAGAAGAGTGCAGATTATGACCCGTCCATCTTCCTTTGTCCAGAGCATCATCCATCAAATCTCCCCAGGAAAAAGCCCAGAAAGTAGAAAAATGATCACTTGGCAAGGCTAAGTCTGAAGTTAGAGGCTAAAATGCATTTTCACTGCATACAAATACGCCGAATGTACTAGTTTATTTTAAAACCACAAATGATACTGATTTTCCTTTCCTTTCATTAGCTATCTCTGTGGACTAGGGCCAATGGAGCTAACTAAAATCTGTAACATATTTCAGTGGCAGTCTCCCACTGGATGCACTATTTCCTCAAGTTGCCAATACCAAAATTAACAAATTTATCTCCTGGTGAATAGCAAATGACTATAAAGAAAGCTGCTGCTGCTGCTGCTAAGTCACTTCAGTCGTGTCTGACTCTATGTGACCCCATAGACAGCAGCCCACTAGGCTTCTCTGTCTCTGGGATTCTCCAGGCAAGAATATTGGAGTGGGTTGCCATTTCCTTCTCCAATACATGAAAGTGAAAAGCGAAAGTGAAGTCGCTCAGTCATCCCAACTCTTAGCGATCCCATGGACTGCAGCCCACCAGGCTCTTCCGTCCATGGGATTTTCCAGGCAAGAGTACTGGAGTGGGGTGCCTGAGCACCAAAGAATTGAAGCTTTTGAACTGTGGTGTTGGAGAAGACTCTTGAGAGTCCCTTGACTGCAAGGAGATCAAACTAGTCCATCCTAAAGGAAATCAGTCCTGAATGTTCATTGGAAGGACTGATGCTGAAGCTGGAACTCCAATACTTTGGCCACCTGATGCGAAGACCTGACTCATTGGAAAAGACCCTGATGCTGGGAAAGATTGAAAGCAGGAGGAGGAGGGGACGACAGAGGATGAGATGGTTGGATGGCATCACCGATGTGATGGACGTGAGCTGAGTAAGCTCCAGGAGTTGGTGAAGGACGGGGAAGCCTGGTGCTCTACAGTCCATGGGGTCACAAAGAGTCGGACACAACTGAGTGACTGAACTGAATGACCAGAAAAAAGAAAGATCTGCATGACTAGCTAGGGGTGTAAGACAGGAGGGCAGAAGGAGCTAAGGTTGGTGCTACTGGAGTGGAAATTACAGGCAGGAGCAGGGAGAAGGGCAGCAGGAGTTGTTGGGGGCTGACCCTACTCTGGGCTCCACATGGTCAGCTATTATCATTCATCCTCATTTTACAGAAAAGAATATAAAGGCTTGAGATGAGTCACTTTTAAACACTTAAAGAAATAGTCAATAGATGTTTGAAGCAGGGCTTTCTGTGCTTTTCTTATGCAAAATATTAAACTCTTTTTTCCACCAGACTCTGGAGATCTTAAAATCATGAGTTCAATTATTTACAAAACAGAAATAAACTCCCAGACATAGAAAATAAACTTACAGTTACAAAACAGGATGGCTGTGTTGGGAGATGGGTGGGTAGGTGGAGGAAAAAATAGAAGCTTGGAATTAACATATGCACACTACTATATATAATAGATAAACAACAAGGACCTATTGTATAGCACAGGGAACTGCATTCAATGTCTTGTAATAACCTAGAACACATCAGTTGGTAGTTTTACTATAAGCTCAAATGAAAACAAATTTGCTGTTGTCACAGCTACACAAGACAGTCAAAGTAAAAAAAATAAAATAAAATAAAACAAACAAAAACTTCCCCAGTATTGACAGACAACAGTTACGAGCTTCAGAAAAATGAAAAGAAATTGACAGAAAGTTACTTGCACAGTACAAAGTACTCCTGGTTTGGTGATGGCTCCCATGTGGAGGACTGGGGTTTTAGACAATGAAATGTCACATGAAAAAATCCTGTGATGAGGCATTCAAAATAGTGAGAACCATTGAAATCTAGCACCCAAATAAAGGGTTGCAATGGTTCTACTGCTTTTTTTATATATATTAATCTAGATAAATTATTTTTAATTCTTAAATAACAATTTTAAATTCTAAAATACATCTGTAATATTAAGATTTCCCATCAAAATATATATAGTCATATAGCCCCAGTGGAATTTGAAATTAGTATTTTAGTAAGGTTTTTAAAATAATAAATTCTAGATAACTTAATTTTTTCCCCACTTCACTTGTTGAAAAACTTTGCAACATTTATTCATACATACAATTAAAACATACAATTTTAGTTCTCTTAACTCTAATAAAATAGGGAAGGACCATAAATTCCTTTTTAAAAGGAAAATGAAATTGAGATGTAGTTCTGTCATGATATCTCATTCAAGAATTCCATACAAACAGCCTTAGGTGAGTCATTTGGATGAAAACAGAGAAGCTTCTTTCAAGAACGATATTGACGAAGAGAATGTGACAAAGTATCATGGAACCTGAAAACCATCTAATATATAGAAACAGAATATATTGATCTGAGAAGTTATACATAATAAAGATCCTTCATGTGTGAAAGCATATGTTGTAATGAACTAATCCCTATGCATCTCCAGCATTAAGGAGAGAAATTCTCGGGAAGGACGATTAAGGCCAATCATGAGAAATAAACATATAACAAATACAACTTTTTCAGAATGAGACAGCCTGCTTCTTTGAGGAGATTTCTACACATGCTCTTCAGAGAACCTGTGAATTTTAGGAGAATCTAAGGAGTGATTCACAAAGTCCTTTCTGGCTGTAAGCGTGTGTGCCCCTTGGCCATGCCTTTTGGTGCTAGATTGGATTTGCCTCTCCTGTGAGAGCAGCTCTCTTTGTCCCGATTCCAAAATATCTGTATTTGCAGACTCAGCTTGGCTGAAGTATTGACATAGTTTGGACAAATTATAGGTTTCTTGATGAGAAGACAACTCGTGGAATGTGTGCGTGACCTGAGACTACCAGAATTGTTGTAGAGCTGGCTTCCACTGATGCTTTCCTATACAGGTAACATTAACTTTGTGGGGAACAGCTAGATTGGGGGACTGTGTCTGATAAAAAGCAAAATGTTTTGAATAATCAGAGTACCTTCTTCTTCCCATAAAAATATATTTCCTATAAATTTGGGGGAAGTCAGTTCACCACAATTCGTTTCCTTGCTTTTTCCGGTTTTAAATACTCAATTTCTTCCACCCACTTTTTAATCAAAATATGATCGACATGTAATATTGTACAAGTTTAAGAGGCACAGCATGTTGGTTTGATGCATTTATATATTGCAATAGGATTACCACCATAGAGTTAGTTAACACTTCTATCATGCTACACAATTTTTTTTATTTTACAGTGAGAATATTTAATATTTAAGATATAGTCTCTTAGCAACTTTGAAGTTTATACCATAGTATTGTCGACTGTGATTACTATGCTGGGCATTAGGTGTCCAGAACTTATTCATCTTCAAGTTGCATGCTTGTAGCCTTTGGCTAAAATCTCCCCAAATGCCCCAACCCCCAGCTCCTTGTAACCACTATTCTACTTTGTGCCTTTGAGTTCAGAATTTTTGGTATTAACATATAAGTACCTATACTGACTCTGGAGAAGGAAATGGCAACCCATTCTAGTATTCTTGCTTGGAGAATTCTGTAGACAGAGGATCTCGGTGGGGTGCAGCCCATGGGGTCGCAGAGTCGGACACGACCGGGCACAGCACACACACCTATTTTGAATATCGGGCTACATTTGTCTTTCTCTGTCTGAATTATCTCTCTGAACAAAACACCTTTGTTATCCATCCATGTTTCAGAAATGACTGGATGTCCTTCTTTCTCATGGATGAATAATATTCCATTATATATATATACATATGCTGCTTAGTTGCTTGAGTCTTGTCCAACTCTGTGCGACTCTATGGACTGCTGTTGCTGCTGCTTGGTTGCTTCAGTCATGTCCGACTCTGTGCAACCTCATAGACGCGGCAGCCCACCAGGCTCCCCTGTCCCTGGGATTCTCCAGGAAAGAACACTGGAGTGGGGTGCCATTTCTTTCTCCAATGCATGAAAGTGAAAAGTGAAATGAAGTCTCTCAGTCCCGTCCGATTCTTCACGACCTCATGAACTGCAGCCTACAAGTCTCCTCCTCCCATGGGATTTTCCAGGCAAGAGTACTGGAACGGGTTGCCATGCCCTCCTCCAGAGGATCTTCCCCACCCAGGGATCGAACCCCCTGTCTTTTATGTCTCCTGCATCTCCAGCAGGCGGGTTCTTTACCACTAGTGCCACCTGGGAAGCCTCTATATATTGTTGTTGTTTTTCAGTCGCTAAGTCCTGTCCAACTCTTGCGACCCCATGGACTGCAGCACGCCAGGCATCCCTGTCCTTCATCATCTCCTGGAGCTTGCTCAAATTCATGTCCGTTGAGTCTGTGATGCCATCCAAACATCTCATCCTCTGTCATCCCCTTCTCCTCCTGCCTACATGCTTTCCTGCATCCAGGTTTTTTCTAATGAGTCAGCTCTTCCCATCAAGTGGCCAAAGTATTGGAGCTTCAGCTTCAGCATCAGTCCTTCCGATGAATATTCAGGACTGATTTCCTTTAGGATGGACTGGTTTGATCTCCTTGCAGTCCAAGGAACTCTCAAGAGTCTTATCCAACACCATAGTTCAAAAGCATCAATTTTTCGGCTCTCAATTTTCCTTATGATCCAACTCTCACATCCACACATGACTACTGGAGAAACCATAGCTTTGATTTTACAGACCTTTGTTAGCAAAGTAATGTCTCTACTTTCTAATATGCTGTCTAGGTTTGCATAGCTTTTCAAGAAGCATGTGTCTTTTAATTTCATGGCTGTAGTCACCATCTGCAGTGAATTCAGAGCCCAAGAAAATAAAGTCTGTCACTATTTCCATTGTTTCCCCATCTATTTTCCATAAAGTGATGGGGCCAGATGCCATGATCTTCATTTTTTGAATGTAGAGTTTTAAGCCAGCTTTTTAACTCTCCTTTTTCACTTTCATCAAGAGGCTCTTTAGTTCCTATTTGCTTTCTGCCATAAGGGTAGTGTCATCTGTATATCTGAGGTGACTGATATTTCTCCGGCAATCTTGATTCCAGCTTGTGCTTTATCCAGCCCAGTATATCACATGATGTACTCTGCACATAGGTTAAACAAGCAGGGTGACAATATACAGCCTTGACATACTCCTTTCCCAGTTTGGAACCTGTCCATTGTTCCATGTTCTGTTCTAACTCTTGCTTCTTGACATGCATACAGAATTCTCAGGAGGCAGGTAAAGTGGTCTGATATACCCATCTCTTGAAGAATTTTCCACAGTTTATTGTGATCTACACAGTCAAAGGCTTTAGCCTAGTCAATGAAGCAGAAGCAGATGTTTTTCTGGAATTCTCTTGCTTTTTTGATAATCCAATGGTTGTTGGCAATTTGATCTCTGCTTCCTCTGCCTTTTCTAAATCCAGCTTGAACATCTGGAAGTTCTCAGCTCATGTACTGTGGGAGCCTAGCTTGGAGGAGTTTGAGCATTACTTTGTTAGTGTGTGAGATGAGGGCAATTGTGCGGTAATGTGAACATTCTTCAGCATTGACTTTGTGAGTGGAATGAAAATTGACCTTTTCTAGTCCTGTGGCCACTGCTGAGTTTTCTAAATTTGCTGGCATATTGAGTGCATCACTTTCACAGCATCATCTTTTAGGATTTGAAATAGCTCAGCTGGAATTTCATTACCTCCACCAGCTTTATTCATAGTGAAGCTTCCTCAGGCCCACTTGACTTTGCGCTCCAAGATGTCTGACACTCATTAGAGTGATCACACCATTGTGGTTTTCTGGGCCATTAAGATCTTTTTTGTATAGTTCTTCTGTGTATTCTTATCGCCTTTTCTTAATATCTTCTGCTTCTGTTTGATCGATACAGTTTCTGTCCTTTACTGTGCCCATCTTTGCATGAAATGCTCCCTTGGTATCTTTAATTTTCTTGAAGAGATTTCTAGTCTTTACCATATATGTGCGTGTGTGCGTGTGTGTGTGTGTGTGTGTGTGTATAAATACATAACTTACATCTTCTTTACCCATTCAACTAATGATGAACACTTCAGTTGTTCCATGTCTTGGCTACTGTAAATAATGCTGCAATCAGCATGGGAGTGCAGATATCTTTTCCACACACAAGCAACTGAGTTGACCTTGGATTTGGTCCTAAAACAATAGAAAGAATTTGGAGTATAAAAACAGGATAAATCATCAGCATTATTAGGTGATGCACCCAAATACAAAGAAGATATCAAACTAGAGGATTCTCAAGTATATGGAAAGAACCAGCTCAGGAAAACATTAACAATATAAAGTCATCTGTGATACTAAGTTGCCTTTGACAACTGACTCAAAAGAAATCGGGTAGCATAAATTGCCAGAACTTCCCAGGTGGCACTAGTGGTCAAGAACCTGCCAGCCAAAGCAGGAGACCTCAGAGATGTGGGTTCAATCCCTGGGTTGGGAAGATCCCCTTGAGGAGGGCATGGCAACTCACTCCAATATTCTTGCATGGAGAATATCATGGACAGAGGAGCCTGGTGTGCTACAGTGCATAGGGTCCCCAGAGTCAGACGTGACTGAAGCAGAGTATGAGTTGCCAGTAGTCTTGTTCTCTGTCCCTACATGGATGTGGGATAATTTTCCAGATTGCTATGACTAACATGGAATGTGCTGAATGCACGGAATTCCCCAGGGTCTCGCTGTATCCAGGCCCTCCCTCCTCCTCTCCTCTTCTCCGGTCACCTGCCATCCACCCTCCACTGGCCCCTCCAGGCTACCCTGCACTTTCAGCATAGTTCTGTTGGGGCAGCTCCACCTGCTCATGCAAGAATTCAGCATTGCGTGGGGCTTCCCTGGTGGCTCAGAGGTTAAAATCTCTTCCTGCAATGCAGGAGACCTGGGTTCGATCCCTGGGTCGGGAAGATCCCCTGGAGAAGGAAATGGCAATCCACTCCAGTATTCTTGCCTGGAGAATCCCATGAATGGAGGAGCCTGGCAGGCTACAGTCCACGGGGTTGCAAAGAATCAGATATGACTGAGCGACTTCGCTTCACTTTCACTTTCATGCAAGAATTCAGCGTTGTGTAGTCAGCTTTGCTGTGAGAACTGGCAACCCTAAAATCTCAGTGGCTTACACCAACAAACAGTCAGTGCTGCTCTTGTTCCATGATGTCTGCATATGGGCTGCAGGTCTGACCCACATGTCTCTAGGACTTCGGGATCCAGGCTGAAGGAGATATCCCCTGGTGGGAAATGCCATGCTGGTGGGAGAGGGAATGTTCTCCATGGACCTGACACTCTGCTCCTGCTCTTCTCATTTTCCCAGCAGAGTAGGTGGCATGGGGCAGGCACCTGTTGCCACCTCTGGGGATGCTGACCCAACCTGGGAATGAGGAGGAGAGCTGGGAAGGATGACACAGTCTACCACAGCTTGAAGCCACTTTCTGCTGAACAAATCCTTACTCACTGATCCCAGTTTAGAAGCTGTGGCAGAATTTCTCTCTTGGAATCCTAATTCCTCTCTGATCGATGTTGCTGTTTCCTTGCCAGGTTGCTGTCAAGAGGACTGACCCTCTGACCCTAAGCTCAGTGACTCCAGCCCCTCGTCCACAACCCCTCTTCTGGCTGATGTCCCTGATGCAGACGTCTTGCCTGGAGGGCTGAGCCTTTCAACATCCTAACTGCTTGTCCCACCTCCACCTGCTTTTGGAGAAACCCTGTGCCCTGGCATCAGGTCCTCTCCCCATGTCAATTCCCCATCATGGTGCTGGGCTACCAGGTACTGATTTCTGTCTGGATACAGGGTGTTCTGTTCAGTAGACTGGACTTCCTCCAGCAGTGACAGCTGGACCACTGCTCTTGCACCCTCCAACCTGCCCCCTCTCAGCTACTGGCCAACCAGCCTTACCCTCCAGAACCAACCAGTCCATGACAGCTGAGTAATGAAAAATGACACTCTCCTTTGCTTCACAATTTGTCAAGAAACTTTCTGACTACTAATATGTGTAGCAGATTTGACTTTTAATCCACATCCTTAGCTGTGGATGAAATAAAACTTGTGTATATCTTTTGGTACTCATGTTCTGGTGCTCTACATAGGAGAGAAATCGCCAGGTCATTGGGATGTACTTTTGTTCAAACTTGGCAGACTGTAAAATAGTTTTCTAAAGAGGTGATGCCAGTTTATATCTGTAGCAGCAACAGAGTGCAGTTCCCAACAGCCTTGAATTTTAGTCATCATGATGGGTATGTAGTGTTGTCTCTTGGCTGTCTTAATATACATTTCATGATGACTAATGATGTTTAGCAACTTTTCATGTAAGCATTAATCATTCAAAAATGTCCCTTCTGAGAAATACTTGCTCAAATATTTTCCCAAATTTTTAATTCAGTCTTTTCCCCCTGATTTGTAGAAGCACATTATATCATCTAGAGAGGATCCTTTCTCTGTTGTTTGTGCCTGGCATTTTCCCCCACTCTATGACTTGCTTTTTCATTTTTATTAATGGCATTTTGTTATTATTATTATTAATCACTATTTCCATGAAGATATGTTCAAAATTTTAATGTAATCTGATTCTTTAATTTTTTTATATTTTAAGCTTTTTGTAGAATGCTTAAGACATCTTTCCCTACACCAAGGTCATTAATATACTTCATTAGAATATATTCTAACATTTGTTTACTTGTCACATATAGATTTAAAGTCCATGTGGGCATTGTTTTGTGTGTGTGTGTAAATGGTGTGAAAGATCAATTTTTATTTTTTTCTGCATGAATATCAAATTGGCTCATCACTGTCACTGAAAGACCTGTTCTTTCTTCACAGCTCTGCAATGCCACGTCTGCCCAATCAAGTGTGTGTACAATTCCTTTTGTGTTTTTATTATGTTCTCTTAGTTTGTTTGTCTATACTTTTGCCCCTACCATACTATCTCACTTATCATTGTCACTCTTAATATTTAGTATTGACTTATTTAGTCATGGCCATTTGAACTCCCATGTACATCTTACATTTAGCTTACCATCATTCCCACAGTTACCTAGCAAGCTGTCTATTGTGATTCCATTAAGTCAACGTATCAATTTTGAAAGAATAGATTTCTTTACAAAAGTGGTTAATTCTCTTGATCTGTGAACCTACACATTTTATGTTTTATAATTTTAAGTGTGGCTGTTTTTGCACATTTTGTTTTTATTGATTTCTTTATATTCTATAGTTTTTGATATGGGTTTTAATTGGAGTCTTTTAAAAATTTTATTTGTAAATGTAATTAAAAATACATTTAAGTTCTCTATGTTGACTTTGCTTTTAGCAATTTTGCTAAATATGTAATCTGTAGATTCTCTGGGGTTTTTTTATAATGCAAGTATGCTTCCTGGGAATAATAACAGTTCTGTTAATACTTTGTTCCAATCCTATAGATAATAACGTTTTACTTTTGGAATAAATTTTAGATCTACAGAGAAGTTGCAAGCATAATATAGAGACAGACTAATCAGACTCCTTAAAGTTAACACCTTTCATAACCATGGTACATTTGTCAAAATGTATTGCTATTAACTAAAATCCAGAGTTTATTCAGATTCCCCAGTTTTTATTCTAGTATTCTTTTTCTGTTCCCAGAAGTGATCCAGGATGCCCTACTGTGTTTGTTCATGTTTCCTTGATGTCCTTGGTCTAGGACAGTGCTTCAGTCATTCACTGCCTTCGTGACCTTGATAATTTTGAGGGATACTGGCCAGGTATTTAGTAGAATGTTCCTTAATCTGGAACATTGTCTGATTGCTTTTCATGGTCAGTTTAGGATTATGAGTTTTTGGAAAGAATGCCAGAGAGATTAAGTTCCCTCTTCATCACAGCATGTCAAGAGCACAAGCCATCAACATGACCTACCATGGGTGAGATACCTTGACCAGATGGTCAAGGTACTATTTGCTAGGTTTCCCCCCTTTCAATGCTCTACATTTTGGACATGAATAGCTGCATTCACACCCAAGGTGGAGGTACCATGGGCACTACATTCCTTTCCTGGAGGGGACAGTAACTATTTATATTATTTTAAATACTTCCATAAAGATTTGCTCCTTCTTTCTCTCTAGTCTCTGAAATTTTGTGTAATTGTGAGCATTCTCCTCAAATACTTGGTAAAACTTATTAGCGATTAAAATTTGACCTGGGTTTTTTTTTTGACAAAGTATTTAATTACAGATTCAACTTCATTAATAATTATTGGATTGTGAATATTTTTTATTTCTTTTGGATTGACTTTAATAAATTATTTTTCTAAAAATTTGTCTATTTTTCAAATTTTGACATAAAGATGTCAATAATACTTACTAGCTATCTATTTTAAACTGTAGATAATGAACTTTCAAACTGGAGAAGACTCTAAAGAGCTCCTTGGACAGCAAGGAGATCAAACCAGTCAGGCTTAATGGAGGTCAACCCTGAATACTCATTGGAAGGATTGATGCTGAAGCTGAAGCTCCGATACTTTGGCCATCTGATGCAAAGAGCAAACTCATTGGAAAAGACCCTGATGCTGGGAAGGATTGAGGACAAAAGGAGATGAGGGCTTCAGAGAATGGAATGGTTGGATGGCGTCACTGATGCACAGGACATGAATTTGAGCAAACTCTGGGAGATGGTGAGGGACAGGGTAGCCTGGCATGCTGCAGTCCATGGGGTCGTGAAGAGTTGGACATGACTTGGCAACTGAACAACAACAATGAACTTTGGTGATATTTCATTTTCATTCCTAATATTTGCTATTTATATATTTATGATATATATCATATACAATTATATATTAATAATATAATTATATGCATATATAATTATGTATACTTTACATTCACTATTATATTGCAACTTTAATGATTGTGTTTATAGAAAATCATAAATACATAAATGCATAATTATATTTAAGTTTAATTTTATATTTATATATGTATGATTTTATATATGTGTACATATATAGGGAAAGAGAAAAGAAGAAAGAAAAGGGAAAAGAGAGAGAATAGTTATAGCAAACTGCCATTAACTCATCATCCAGCTTCAAAAAGTGTTCAAATGTTCTCTCTGAAATCCCATAAACCTCTTAACATGAACACACAGGCAAAATTATTTTAAGTTTCAGAAATCTTTGGCCATAGCATGAATTCATTGGAGAATAACCTGTTTCTATTGGGTTATTTTCTTTTCACACTGACTTGTAACCTATTAGGTTCAAGAATAGAGTTTTTATATTGTTCCTCCCTAAACAACCTATCTAAAATAACATCCTTCCTACCCTGCAAAGTCTGTGTTTCTTCAATTGCTTTATTTATCTCTATAGCACTTACTAAAAGCCAAGATTGATAACTACGCTTATTCATTTATTCACTATTGCCTGTCTTTCCTGTGAGAAGTTATTGTCTGTTTTGTTTCCTACAGTTCTGTTAGCAATTATTAATAGAACAGTAATTTGCATATAACAGACATTCAATAAGGATTTGTTGAATGAACTAATATATTTGTGTTAGATTGATATATACTCTGGATGTACTAATCTGAATATATTTAAGTTCTTGTCAGTCATATTGCATCTGTTTAATCTCTGTAGGTTTACGATGCCTTTTGGTGTGCAGTTGTGTTTAATTTTAATGTTGTCAAGTTAAGAAATATTCTCTTTTATGATTGTCTACTTTAATAAAACTATGCCTATCCTGAGAGTATAAAAATATCCTATATGTTCTTTTAAGCATATATTTCATTTTGCCTTTCACATTTAGGCTTTCCTATCTAAGACATTTTGATACACGATGTCTTGATAGAAATCTACATTTATTTTCCCTGAGTGGGTAGTCTTGATCAATTTGTTCAATAATTTATCTTTTAACTGTGATATCATTTCTTTGCATTGAATATTTTATTCTCTTTTAGTTTATTAATATTTTCTGTCTCTATGCCATTGTCACACTTTAATTCTCCATAGCTTCATAATTATTTCTGATAGATTTGAGCTAGTAAGTGCCCACCCACATGGGTTCCTTTGTCAGGGTCCTTTAAAAACCCGCCCAGGTGTGACGATTTGTTAGAAGGACTCACAGGACCTAGACAGGCTGTTATACTCACTCAGTTACTGTTTCTTACAGTGAAAGGATACAAATTAGAATCAGCAGAGGGAACAGATGGGTGTGGCAGAGCATAGCAGCCCCTAAGTGTGAGCTTCCAGTTCTGCTCTCCCATTAGAGCTGCAGAGTCAAGGGCACTTGATTCTCCCAGCCACCATGTATACCATTTGCACACAGTGCTGCCAACGAGGGAAGCTTACCCAAGCCTAGTGTCCAAGTTTTTATTGGAATCGGTTATATAGGCATGGAGCACCCACATCACTGACTTTAGCTACTCAGTCTCCAGGGACCACACCCCAACCCCTAGAGGTCAAAATGATGCAAGGTGGTCCAAAGTTCCAGGTATACAAAAATAGTTCACAATGAATCTCATTGTTAGCATATACCACTGGACATAACTCAAGGCTCTGGGTGTAAAAGTTACTCTCATATCAGGCAGAATATTCCAAGGGTTCAAGGTTATCTCTCAAGAATTCATCAGAGGCCAGTCCTGAAGACTTTTGGAATATGTAGGAGTTGTATGGCACAGGCTTACTGCCGTTTTTCTTTTTCAAAATTATTTTAATATTTCTTGGCCTCATTGATAAGAATTTTAGATGTGTTGAGTTCAATTAAATACCCTGTTCATCTTTATATTTGAATTGCTCCATATTTTATGACAAATATCTTTGTGATATTTAGACCTCAGAAGCAAAAACTTCACCTGTTTAGTTTGATTTTCTATTTTGTCTTTAAAAGAAAATACTACATCAGTTCAGTTCAGTCACTCAGTAGTATCCGATTCTTCACAACCCCATGAATCACAGCACACCAGGCCTCCCTGTCCATCAAAACTCTCAGAGTTCACTCTCCTCTTTCACTTTCTGCCATAAGGATGGTGTCATCTGCATATCTGAGGTTATTGATATTTCTCCTGGCAATCTTGATTCCAGCTTGTGCTTCTTCCAGCCCAGCATTTCTCATGATGTACTCTGCATATAAGTTAAATAAGCAGGGTGACAATACACAGCCTTGATGTACTCCTTTTCCTATTTGGAACCAGTCTGTTGTTCCATGTTCACTTCTAACTGTTGTTTCCTGACCTGCATATAGGTTTCTCAAGAGGCAGGTCAGGTGGTCTGGTATTCCCATCTCTTTCAGAATTTTCCACAGTTTATTGTGATCCACACAGTCAAAGGCTTTGGCATAGCAAAAATAGATGTTTTCTGGAACTCGCTTGCTTTTTCCATGTCCAGCAGATGTTGGCAATTTGATCTCTCAATCCTCTGCCTTTTCTAAAACCAGCCTGAACATCTGGAATTTCATGATTCACATATTGCTGAAGCCTGGCTTGGAGAATTTAAGGAGGCAGGTCAGGTGGTCTGGTATTCCCATCTCTTTCACAATTTTCCACAGTTTATTGTGATCCACACAGTCAAAGGTTTTGGCATAGTCAATAAAGCAGATATAGACATTTTTCTGGAACTCTCTTGCTTTTTCCGTGATCCAGCAGATGTTGGCAATTTGAACTCTGGTTCCTGTGCCTTTTCTAAAACCAGCTTGAGCATCTGGAGTTTCACAGTTCACATATTGCTGAAGCCTGGCTTGGAGAATTTTGAGCATTACTTTACTAGTGTGTGAGATGAGTGCAACTGTGTGGTAGTTTGAGCATTCTTTGGCATTGCCTTTCTTTGGGATTGGAATGAAAACTGACCTTTTCCAGTCCTGTGGCCACTGCTGAGTTTTCCAGATTTGCTGGCATATTGAGTTCAGCACTTTCACAGCATCATCTTTCAGGATTTGAAACAGCTCAACTGGAATTCTATCACCTCCACTAGCTTTGTTCGTAGTGATGCTTTATATATGAGCCTATGGAGTCTATTTTTTGAGTATTTTGTTCCACTGAACCATTTATGTATCCCTATACAGTAGTTTGAGCATTCTTTGGCATTGCCTTTCTTTGGGATTGGAATGAAAACTGACCTTTTCCAGTCCTGTGGCCACTGCTGAGTTTTCCAGATTTGCTGGCATATTGAGTTCAGCACTTTCACAGCATCATCTTTCAGGATTTGAAACAGCTCAACTGGAATTCTATCACCTCCACTAGCTTTGTTCGTAGTGATGCTTTATATATGAGCCTATGGAGTCTATTTTTTGAGTATTTTGTTCCACTGAACCATTTATGTATCCCTATACCAGTATCACATTGTTTTAATTACTGTGACTTTGGACAATACCTTGATTATTGCTAAGGCAAACTCTCTCCCTTCCTCACAATTTATTTTTCTTTACAAAATATCATGGTTCATGCATTTACTATTCATTCAAAATATCAACATCGGTTGGTCAAGTTCCTGGTAAGTTTAATCTTCAGTATTTTATACATTTTATAAAATACATACATTACATATCCCTATTGCTCAGAGAGTTTTCCCATTAGAGATATATATCTGAGGTTAGCTAACTTCTCTTTAAAGGGTCATGATGATAAATATTTCAGGCTTTATGGGCCATATGATCTCTACCATTGCAGCACAAAAGCAGCCACAGAAAACATGCAAAGAGATGGTCATAAACTCTATTTACAAAAATCGGCAGTAGGCCAGATTTGGCCTGCAGGCTAGTTTGCTGACCCTTGATAAACTGCTGCTGCTGCTAAGCTGCTTCAGTCGTGTCCGACTCTGTGCGACCCCGTAGACGGCAGCCCACCAGGCTCCCCTGTCCCTGGGCTTCTCCAGGCAAGAACACTGGAGTGGATTGCCATTTCCTTCTCCAATGCATGAAAGTGAAAAGTGAAAGAGAAGTCGCTCAGCCGTGTTTGACTCTTAGTGACCCCATGGACTGCAGCCCACCAGGCTCCTCCGTCCATGGATTTTCCAGGCAAGAGTGCTGGACTGGGGTGCCATCACCTTCTCCAGACCCTTGAAATAGAGAAAGATTAATTTTTGTTGCATAGATATCTTTTTATCCATACTTCATAATGAGTTTTCTAATACTATACTTGAGTTTACTATTTCTAGGTGGGCAAAATATCCAAACAAAAGATTATATGTTCCAATTTTCTAACATTTATGCCAATTATACCATTTTGTAATCTCAATGCATTGGCTGGATAACTGTAGAGCAGTGCTCACCTATGGTGTTAACAGGAGGTTATGTTTTATTAATCAGAAGACTCTATTTTTTCATCTCCAAATATGATGCTGCTGGCCTGGCGTACTGCGATTCATGGGGTCGCAAAGAGTTGGACACGACTGTGCGACTGAACTGAACTGAACTGCTAGTAGTATTTAGAAAATGTTGAGGTTTCAGATATGATGGTTGCATCAGATATCTTTTAAAATTCCTTCTAATTCAAATTGTTTCATTATGAGGTCATTAGTTATTACTTTTTCATTGTGGCAGTGGACAAATTGAGTGCTCTACTGAACAATTCATCATCCCATCATTTACCTATTGAATAAATACTTTCCAATCTTCCAGTTTAGTTACTTGAACTTCGAGACAACATTGAAGAAAATTAATTTTTTCTGGAGATTAAGAAAAAATAAGTAGAAAATGAAACTCGTTTGTTTTAAAGTTACTTAAGGTGTTTTCCTTGAAATTTTTCCATGTAAATAAATCACTGAAATGACCTTTGAGTAACAATTGCAAACCTAATGAAAAATTCAATAGTCCTTTAGACAAATTGGGGGGTGAAAGGTCCAAAAGAAAAATAAATTGGTAAGGCTTACATGAGCATAAAATCTACATTTATTTCTGAAAAGTTTGGGTCCAATATATAAATTCACCAAGAGCATATGATTTAAACTATGTATTTAAAGTTGAAAGCTAATATGTACATATATGCTTATATTTAAATGTTGTAAAAGTTCCTCTAAATAAGCATTTATTACTCATATAGATGTTAGTGGGAGTTTCATATTCATATTCTAGGCAAAAATTGATTTATTATTGGCATAAAACTTAGTATTTCAATTAGTCAAAAAATTTCAATTTGGAATTCACTTCCCCAAAATGAAATAAAAACAAATGTAATTAGTGTTTTCGTATTTACTTATTCCCCTGAAAAACTAAAAATTAGTCCAGCTATAAAAATATGAGGCACACATTAAAGAAGAGACATGTTTACCATCAAGAATTGTGGAAATTCTCTTTATAAGAACATTTCAAGGTCCAAATAATAAAAATACTTCAGGCAATACATAGTAAATCTTTCAGTTTAAATAACAGCATAGAATCCTTTTCAGAAATATTATTGTACATTATATTTATTATTTCACTATGACAGAAAAGAAAATTAGTAACATAAATATTAAAAGCCAATCATCAAAATGAATGTTTAGCACAGATTATTATTTACAAAAATAATGTAAATAGGTAAAATCAATTCATTTAATATAAATTACATTTCCAGTATTTAATTATTTTTAAAATGAGAAGTATCCATTTTAATTCAACCTATTCAAGTGTTCATTCAGCTAAGGGAACAAAATAAGCTCTTAAAAATTCAAGACTTATGGATTAATATTAGAAACTTTCTCAGTACAATGCAAAGACTACTCTGATCTCAACTGAATTACATCATACAAAGACATGTATCACTTGCTTTATAGTTTAGAATCAAGTATAACTGGTCACTAAAATTCGTTGACAAAAATATCACTGTAACTGTATGAGGCAAAGTCCTAAAATAATGGCCACATCTTTTCAAAAACAGAATATGGAAGTTTTCATTTTCACAACTATAAATTTGGCTCTCCAAAATCTGGTTCCCAAAGCCAACTTCTAAATGTCACAGCAGAGGTGGGGCAGTAATGGAAATAAATGATTTAATGGAACGCTGAAGAGAAAAATAATAATCATAGATTTTAGTTTGAAAAATATTCTGGCGTAACAGATACCTAGAGGTACGAAGAAAGCTTATATCAAAGTTTATTGCCCTCTAAAGCTAAAGGGCAGAGATTAAGAGGCAAGTAAAATGTAATGTTTGCTTTTAACAAAGCAGACTAATATGTTAAGTGTTAGGGTGGGATAGGAAAGAACTCAAGAACGGGCAAAAATTTCCTCTTGGACTTTCTACATAAACATCTATTTTAGTTTTGGACTGTTCACCAGTGTGCTCAAGTGATGGAGAGGAGGAACCCTGCCCACCCATGAAAATTCCCAGACCTTGTCCAGCTGCTCTAGAAAGGCAGCTTGTCCTTTGAGGTCCCTGGGGCTACACAGGAGTAGAGAAGTACAGGGAAAGGGAATCCAATTTGCATAGAAAGCTGACCCTTTCTAACTGGGTTCTTTAGTGATTTAAGCTATTCAAATACCACCTAAAAGTACAGACTCTAGCTAGAAAACATGGATACGTATGTGTCTTGAAAATGCTTGTAAGAAATCATGATATAATCTCATGATCTTGTGATCCTGAAAATTCTCAGCTCCCTCCAGCTGTCTTTCCAAATAAAATTTTAAATAATACAGTTTAAATCCTTTACTGGGTAAAGGATTTAATCTCTTCAACCAGACAGACAGAAGTTGTTTTACATAACTTTCATTTCATGGGAAAATATGGGAAGGTATTTGATATTACCTAAGTAAGATCAGTGGGTAAACACCGTTTACCCCAAAATTGTCAGGAAGTCAAATGATACACCAAGAAAGCACATTTGTGTAAGCAAAGCCCTTCAAGCACAGCTCGAACATGTTCTTTAAGAGGAGGCTCCAGGCCACTTGCTAATAATTTCAAGTGTGAGGCAAGAGAAGCCTTTCTTACTTTACAGTCCACAGCTTCTGAAGAACTTCAAGCACAATTTCATAACAAAACATATACTGCTCCTAAACACACACATAGATGAAAAGCAATGGAATGTTAACTGAATACTAATATCCACTTTCAGAAGAGACATTTGTACTTTTTAACCACAAAGTGCCTAAAAAGAGTGCTTAACCGAAAAAGAAGTGCCTAAAAAGGTTAACATTTAACCAAAAACCTCTTTATATAAGTAAACTGTTTAAAGCATCAGGAAGATAAACGGTAATAATATAGTCTTTGGTCTAGAATTAGTTAACTGAACAGAGGGGAATCTGACTCAATATTAGTCTCTGTATATCTTCATTGGATGAATCAAATTTAAACTTTTTTAAGATGTAGCCTCAGATCTCTCGCTGCTGCTGCTGCTAAGTCGCTTCAGTCGTGTCTGACTCTGTGCGACCCCATAGACGGCAGCCCACCAGGCTCCCTCGTCCCTGGGATTCTCCAGGCAAGAACGCTGGAGTGGGTTGCCATTCCCTTCTCCAATGCAGGAAAGTGAAAAGTGAAAGTGAAGTCGCTCAGTCGTGTCTGACCCTCAGCGACCCCATGGACTGCAGCCTTCCAGGCTCCTCCATCCATGGGATTTTCCAGGCAAGAGTACTGGAGTGGGGTGCCATTGCTCAGATCTCTTAGGCAACCCTAGTTCAAAGGAAATACTTCATATCATTAAACATTGCCTTAAAAAACCATAAGAAAGATTTAGGGGTACCTGTCTGTTTTCATTATCCATATTCTCTTGACCCTTCAATGATTAGTATAACTAATATCTGTGATATTTATGCTATCTTTTTAATGACATGCCAATGATTGATACTTTAGTTGCAAATAAATGTCCTAAAATTGCCATTCATAAATTTGTGGAAAATAAGTTTAGATACGTTACTTATATCACATGGCATTGTGGACTAAGCATGTGTTTGGGCATTAGGAGATTTCAGTTTCAAATTTGACTCCTACACTTGCTCTCTGATAAAACAAACTTCATTGCTCTGAACTTGAGGTATGTCATCAGTAATGTCAGAGGATAACTTATGTTTACCTCAAACAGTGAGAATTCAGTGAAATTGTGTAGGTAAAAGAGCTTTACAGATTGTAATGTGCTATACAATGTATGTTACAATATAAAATTCATCTTTATATCATTATTGTTCTTTGAGAATTTATGTGGTGTGACTTACCTTTGTTTGGATCATTCCATGACGTTGTTCTCTCATTTGGCCCACAATATTCATGATGTCTAACTGTAACAGGATGACAGTAATTTTGTATTATCCAGAGAGGGGGAAAACACAAAACCCCCAGATGCCTAAGGAGTATGCCATACTTCTTTCCAGTAATAGCTATCTCAAGATTTAACTGGCAAGTTCTCGTTTTCAGTCATAAGAATATGTACTATGTTTAACCTAGTCTAGTGGATAAGGAAGACTTGTTCAAATGGGTTTCCAGGAAAAAGCAGGAAGCAATCATTTATAATAAGAAAAGTTCTCCAAAAGAAATAACAACAAATTTGCCCCTGTGTATACTTTTCTGTTCTCCAAAGGGAGAACTTAAAGCAGCATTGTGATTCTGCAAGAGTCTGAAGCATAGAAACCCTTTCTGGCCACAACAGTAACACAGCTGTTCCTCATATAAAGAGCCCTCTCAGCTCAAATGGAGACCCTGAGCAGCAGTTGGCCCAACCCCAGGTTCTGCACCTGTGCATGGAGAACGCCGCTACCCAGTGTGGTCACTGAGCTGCTGCAGGTCTGCAAAAGGCTGTTGCCAGACCAAAGTGAGCTAAGTCCAGAAACTGGTAATAAGTGTTTAGAAAATCTTAATGGCAATCTGACAGCGGTGCAGCACCAAGCAGCCTCATCAGTGGAACAGGATATGGACCAGCTCAGGTGCTGTTCAGCTTGCTTGAAAAGTCACATGTGGTGCAAGCTGAGGACCAGTCATGTGCAGTAAGACCATGTGAAATTTAAGGTTTGTCAACTGTCAACTATCATCCAAAAGTACATAAAAATCAGAGAAATGTTAAGTATTCCTTTATTTTTACAACTTTTTGTTACTATAACTTAAAATTTTAATTAATCCTTTAAATATTTTTATATTGAAATAACTACAGATACAGAGTGAAGTGAAGTCGCTCAGTCGTGTCCGACTCTTTGCGACCCCATGGACTGTAGCCTAACAGCTCCTCCCTCCATGGGATTCTCCAGGCAAGTGTACTGGAGTGGGTTGCCATTTCCTGATACAGAGTAAGTTGCAAAAAATGTACAGGGATAGTCTGTGTATCTTTTCACCTAGTATTATACCACCCTATACAACTAGAGTATAATATCGAAACCAGGAAATTGACATTGGTATAATTTACCAGCCTTTTCAGATTTTGCCAGTTTTACATGCAATCATTCGTCAGCATAGGCATACATGTATTACTGTATACAAAGTTATCACATGTGAAGATTCATGTAACTGAAACCACAACCAAGATGCGTAACTAACTATACCACCATAAGCCTTCCTCCTGTTATCTACTAGAACTACCCACCCACTCCAGTCCTCAACCCTTGGCGACCAGTAATCTGTTCTGAATCTCTACAGTTTTGTTATTTCAAGCAGATTACATTATCAGTTCAGTTCAGTTGCTCAGTCATGTCCGACTCTTTGCGACTCCATGAATTGCAGCACGCCAGGCCTCACTGTCCATCACCAACTCCTGGAGTTCACCCAAACTCATGTCCATTGAGTCGGTGATGCCAGCCAGCCATCTCATCCTCTGTCGTCCCCTTCTCCTCCTGCCCACAATCCCTCCCAGCATCAGAGTCTTTTCCAATGAGTCAACTGTTCGCATGAGGTGGCCAAAGTACTGGAGTTTCAGCTTTAGCATCAGTCCTTCCAAAGAACACCCAGGACTGATCTCCTTCAGAATGGACTGGTTGGATCTCCTTGCATCAAGTAATATCCAACTTTTTGAGACTTTATCATTGCTAATTGTGTGGAGATTCATGCAACTTGAGTATATCAATAGTTCATTCTTTTTTGTTACTAAATAGTATCCCACAGTATGGATGTGTTGAAGGACATTTAGGCTGTTTTCCAGTTTGGGGTGATGATAAATAGATCTGCTATGAACACATACATACAGGTTTTTATGTGAACTGAAGTTTTCATTTCCATGGGATAAACACCCAAGAGTGTTATTGCTAGGATTAATGGTAAGATTAGTTTAGTTCTGCTTTTTTTTTTTTTTTTAAAGAAATTTAAAAACTATTTTCCAGACTGGATTACCATTTTACATTCATTCCTATAAGCAATGCATGCTGCTGCTGCTCCCTTGCATCTGACTCTTTGAGACCCTGTGGACTGTAGCCCACCAGGCTCCTCTGTCCGTGGGATTTTCCCGGCAGGAATACTGGAGTGGGTTGCCACTGCTCCTCCAGGGGATCTTCCTGCCCCAAGGATCAAACCCATGTCTCCTGCACTGGTAGGCGGATTCTCTACCACTGAGCCACCTGGGAAGCATAAGCAATGTGTAACTAGTCCAGCTCTTTTCAAATCTTCCTTAGCATTTGGCGATGTCTGTATTTTTCATGTTAGCTTCCTAATCAGTGTCTCGTGATATTTCATCATGGTTTTGATTTCTGTTGTTGCTGTTGAGTCGCCAAGTTGTGTCCAACTAGTCTCAATCCCGTGGCCTGCAGCACGCCAGGCCTCCCTGTCCCTCAGCATTTCCTGGAGTTTGCTCAAACTCACATCCATTGAGTCAGTGATGCCATCCAACCACCTCATCCTCTGTCGCCTCTTCTCCTTCTGCCTACAGTCTTCTCCAGCAACAGGGTCTTTTCTAATGAGTCAGCTGTCTGCATCATGTGGCCAAAGCATTGAGCTTCAACATCAGTCCTTCCAAAGAGTATTCAGGGTTGATTTCCTTTAACATTGACTGCTTTGAAATCTCCTTGATTTCATTTATCTAAAGGCTAATGAAGTTGAGCCTCTTTTCATGTGATTGTCGCTGGTACATCCTTATCGTTGAAATTCCATGTCTTTTACCTATTTTCTAATTGAATTGCTTGCTTACTTATAAGTTTTGAGGTTTTCACAAATTCTAGGTGTGAGACCTTTGTTGGACATGTGGTTGCAAACAGTTTCTCCAAATCTGTAGGTTGTCTTTTCATCTCCTTCATAGGGTCTTTCACAGAACAAATGATCTTAATTTGCTTTCTCCCTAATACTATGACAGCAAGAATGTATGCTCTGACTACCTATTTTCAATACAACACTTGAAGTTCCAGGTAGTGCACTAAGACCAGATAAAGAAATAAGAAACAAATGCATTGGGAAGGAAGAGATATGTGTCCCTACTTGCAGCTGGAATGATCATCTATGTAGAAAATCTCAAGGAATCTAAAAACAGAACAAAACAGGGCAAAAAAAAAAAAAAACCCTCTTAGAACCAATAAGTGAGTTCAACAAGATCACAGGATACAAGATCAACATGAAAAAATCAACTGCATTTGTACATACATGTACATACAATGAACATGATAGTAAAAACAATACCATTTACAGCTTGAAAGCAAGTGAAATAAGATAAATCTAACAAAACACGTTGAAAATAAAGAAATGCTGATGAAAGAAATCAAAGAAGACCTAAATACGCTGACATAGCACATTCATATGGGAAGATCCAACACAGTAAAATGCATCCTATCAAAATTCACCAAGCTTTTGCTATAAACATAGAAAAGCTAATTTTAAAATTTATATTGAAAAGCACAGACTTATAATAGCTAAAACAATTTTGAAAGAGAAAGAATCACTCCCCCTGTGTTAGGATTTCCTATATAGCCACAGGAGTCCAAATTGTGGTAACGGAAAAGGGTGGATATGTAGATCAGTGAAACAGAATACAGGACAGAAACAGGCCCCAAAGAGACATTCACAATCACTTCTGACAAAGGTGCAAAAGCAGTTCAGTGGAGGAAGAATAGTCTTTTCAACAAAGGAAACTTAACAGCTGGATATCTTTAGGCAAGAAAAAAAAGTGAACCTTGACTTAAACCTCGGCCCTTATAAAAACAATTAACTCAAAATGGACCACAGACTTAAATATAAAGCATGAAACTACCGAACTTGAAGAAATGACGCAGGAAAGATGCTGTAGGACCCAGGCAAGGTGAAGAGTTCTTAAACTTGACACCAAAAGAATGATCCATAAAAGGAAATATGATACAAATCCAGCTTCATTGAATTTAGATCCATTGTTTCTTGAAAGTCTGTTTTATAATTTATATTTTAAGATTGGGCAAATTGTGGAAATAACTTTGCATTATTCATTTTTAACCTTAATTTACTGATAGCAAAAGAAGTGTCACCGGATTGTCATCTCAAGAAAAGCACAGCTTCTCTGTATAGAGCTTCAGTGGTCAACCAAATAGTAATAATGGAAGTAACTGCAAAGAAATGAAGACCAAAAGAGTTCCTGTTAATTTTACCTCGAATTATGATTCCTCATATATTGAGTTTTAGAGCCATTATTGAGTGTGAATTGCTAAAACCACACTTGTATTAATTGCAAAGATGTACTGGCTAACATAGCAAAGAAACAATTAAAATTTACTTGTCACATACAGAACAAAAGAAATAGGCTCCAAGACAAAAGAATTATTTTAAAGAATAAAAGCTCATGTTCACTATTCCACATGAAACATAAATACTTGGCAGACTTACAAAACAGAGCTGTGCACGGCTAAGATGAAAACCACATACACAACCACCAGACAACGGTGAGGGACGCCGTACTGAAAGTGCGTCACTGAAAGCCTGGGGTGAAGGTGTGGCAGAAAAAGACAAAGTCCTGTTTTTCTAATGAAATCTCAGTGCAACGAATTCAGGGACTGGCTAGTGATACAGAGTAGCAGCAACTCATGAAACAAAAGCAGCGAAGTATTTACCATTGCAACTTACTGAATAAAAGATACTGCTAATAAAATGTCTCAGTATATGTGTGATTTGAACATGGAGTGACAAGAAGGAAGAATTTTTCCTTTTCTGTTTTATTACTGGCAATCACAACTAACTAATTTTAAATGGCACAAAGTTGCTCACAAATATGGTTTTTCCAGTAGTCATGTATGGAAGTGAAAGTTGGACCATAAAGAAAGCTGAGCACCAAAGAACTGATGCTTTTGAACTGTCGTGTTGAAGAAGACTCTTGAGAGTCCCTTGGACTACAAGGAGATCAAATCAGTCAACCCTAAAGAAAATCAGTCCTGAACTTCATTGGAAGGACTGATGCTAAAGCTGAAATTCCAATACTTTGGCCACCTGATGCAAAGAACTGATTCACTGCAAAAGACCTTGATGCTGGGAAAGACTGAAGGCAGGAGGAGAAGAGGACAGAGGATGAGATGGTTGGATGGCATCACTGACTCAATGGACATGAGTTTGAGCAAGCTCAGGGAGTTGGTGATGGACAGGGAAGCCTGGCCTGCTGCAGTCCATGGGGTTGTAAAGAGTCAGACGTGACTGAGTGACTGAACTGAACTAGTTTTAAATGGCATGAAATTGCAAAGTATTACGTTGTCACCAAATGTAATTTGGAGCATAAATTTTGTATAGGATTATGTTCTGATCGTAGAGCTGCAACGACAAGAAAACAGTCTGAGACAGTTACATAGATTAAAGAATTTACGCCAAATTTGAGTCATTTCCAGTGAGGTGGATGAACCTAGAGACTGGTACACAGAGTGAAGTAAGTCGGAAAGAAGAAAACAAATATCATATGTTAATGCATAAACGTGGAATCCAGAAAAATGGTACTGATGAACCTATTTGCAAAGCAGGAACAGAAACACAGACATAGAGAACAGACTTGTAGACACAGTGAAGGAAGGAGAGGTTGGGACAAGCTGAGACAGCAGCACTGAAACATGTAAATCACCATATGCAAAACAGACAGCTCCATGGGCAGCTGCTGTACAACACAGGGAGCTCACTAGGTAGTCTGTGACCACCTGGAGCGGTGTGGGGTGGTGGGTGGGAGAGCAGTTCAAGGAGGAGGGTACGTATGTATACTCATGACTGATTCACCTTGTTGTATGTCAGAAACCAACACAACATTGTAAAGCAATTATCCTCCAATTAAAAAGAAATTTTAAAATCCAGTCTTGCTACCAAAAACAAAAACCAAAGAACCCCTTCCAGATGAACCAGACAGTGTATTTAGTGATATGGTAAGTATTTTTGGATTTTGTGAAGGTTAATGTGTTAAACTTTGGACTACTCACTTCATTACATATAATATGGTAACTGATATTTAACTGTTGCAGCGTGCTGAAGATGGTTAGAGGGGAAAGTGCTATCAAGAATGTTTCAACTACAGAACAATCTCAGTTTTTCTTCAAGAGAAGAGCCAGCTTGTTCCCAGTGTTTTAAGGATTTTTTAAGCACGCTTACTTAAAAATCAAACTGACTATAAAACAACAGTAAAAAGAAATAAATCATTGTATTTTCTCAGATCTTCATATCCTTTAGAGTTATAATTGATAACCTAATCTTAAAATGTCAGTCACATATGGCTGAAAAGCAGCTTGCAACATGAAAGACTCTCTGTGTGAGCTCCACAACACACAAACTGGGCTGCTTCCTGTTTACCAAGACCAGCCCACTGGCATGCTCTTGGATGTCTCTGAAATATGCCAAACTGCTTTGAAAGTTTCTAAATGCTTACTCTCAATTTCAGAAAACTTATCTCTCTGCAACTAACAAACATCCACAGATTGGTGCTGGTCCAAGACCATACTGTGAGTCGCTCTGGTGAACAAAATTTCTGAAAAGAGTAGAGATGGGCATCAGTAAGGATACTGGACACCTCAAGCCTCTAGGGAAAGCCACTAAGGCAACAATGGATGCCTTTCCTATCTCTGAACCATTTTCCATCTAAGCACCCTTAACTGTAAAATACATCACTATTTTACATACTGCTATGAAAAACACTGTTAAGATGACAGATGCCTTATTATAAAGCACATTTTGAGTTTATAAAAGGTATAATGACAGGGGAAAAAAGTGCTCCGTAGAAGCATAAAATAAAATATTTATAGTTTTTACAATTTCTATAAGTTATATAAAATAAGAACAAATATAAACAAATTAATTATGATGAATATATAAAATAAAAATTATGCTAATGTATTTTCTGTTAAAAGGATACAACAACATTAATTACAGAACAGGTAACATCAGATTCATGCTACTGAAATTTTCAGCATTTTTTAGTATTTTTGTCATTTTTTTGACCACTGAGTTTATATTCATTGTTGTAATAAAACTCTCAGTTCGCTGTGGGAAAGCATTACTTTTTTATTCTCAACCTTATAGCCTGGAGTAGTCCTGACTGACTTTCATGGACCAGTATCTCCCACAGTGGTTAGTTTAAGGAAAGGGCTATAACTGAATCAGAAACAGGGAAATGCTGGGAGATATTGGCTCAAGCTTCTGAGAGGAAGAGACCTCCTCTGTCCTTTAGAAAGTCCCTGGTAGAGGCCATTTTTCTATCCCCGACATAATGCAACCTTAGGAGGATGTAAACATGTAGAACTTATGCAACCAATTTGTTGTCACAGGGGAGACCTGGTCAGTGTTGGGGTATAACTACATATAGCCTGAGAGAGCAGTGATTTAACATTTATGCTGATAATAAGATAACCGCAGAATTTGCCTATCGGGGCAAATGCCTCCCAGCTTGTTGCCTTGTGATTGAGCTGTGGACTAGAGGCACCACCCTCCCCAACCCAAGTGCCTGTTAAGTAAACAAATGTCCTCCCCTCCTCACTTCTGCAGCACGGGAAAGCAGTTCAGTAAAAGCAGGCCTTCTGCGGCACAAATCTAAAGTCATGTTCCCTAATTAATCAACCACAAAGGTAACAGTAAAATCACTACATGTCTAGTTCTTGTGTCTATCTCTTAGCTGGTTCCAAATTTAGGAAGAGAGTAAAGAACTGTTAATGGTTGACTCAAACCCAGCAATATTATTATCCTTATTTCATGTAAGAGAAAACTAGATTTCAGAGAAAATGAGCAGTTTGTACAAAGTCACCAAAATCTAAAGTGTGTGGCAAACTAGCAGTCAGACCCAGGGACCTCTCATTAACTCGGAGGGCTACTTTTTCCCCCAATGTGCTCACATGCACGTATTTCTATTCATTAAAAACAGACACACTTTGGGCCTTCCCCAGTGATGCACTGGTTAAGAATCCATGTTTTCACTGCAAAGAGCACAGGTTTGACCCTGGTCAGGGAAGTAAGACCCTGCATGCTGTGCAGGGCAACCAAAACACACAAGACCCACATCGCTGCCATTCTCTAACAAGACTCTAAAAACTGCATGTGCGTGGAAGCGAGAAAAGAAAAGCGAGCTCGCACTTACTCTGCGCCTCCTGCACTCCAGACGTTGTCTGAAGCCGTTCGTTCGCATTATCTGTTTAGTTTAAGCCTGAGAACCACCTCCAAGAACCTGCAGCAGCTAAGTCAGAAGTAGGTATCCGAAGCTGACACGCTTCCTATTGACTCAGCTGCTCTTGAAGGCCGAACATTAGTCTCCAGCTATGAGAAGGCTAACTACACTGTTTACTGACAGCATCAGTTTCTCTGCTTCATTCACACACTTACTGAAAAGTTCTTTTCAATGGCACAGAATACAGCATCCACGCACAGGAACACCCCTGTCCGACCCACGCCTGCGCTGCAGTGAACAACGATGGGGCCTGTCAGGTGGCTCTTCCTCACGGAGCGAACATACTTTATAAAACCTTCTGCTGAAGTCGGAGTGCCATGGTCTGGCC